>JASDQU010374343.1:4734-22669 GCA_032191745.1 Picea mariana | reverse complement strand
AGGTGTTAGTTGTATCAGGCAAAGTATTTACCTTTATATGCTCACATGCTATCAAGTATAATACTTTACAAAGACTGTTGTCTCAACTATAGTCATCAACTTGTCATGTGTACCTTTGAATCTTGATTAATCAAACCTGGAGCCTTGTCCTCAAGAATGAGTGCTTTCTTTTCTTTCAGGTCTCCTTCACTCAAGTGACGAGTGCTTTCTTCAACCTATCTTTTGTACTAAGACAATACACTAACTTGACAAAAGGTTAGGTTAGAGGATAATCTCTATGATCAACTTTCAATTCTTCTAATAATTTGATCATAGCTTCAACATGCAATACTGATAATGTTATGACAAATAGATGTATATCAGAATAATCACACCTCGATTGCATCATTCCTCTGAATGTGTTGGATCTTGAAGTCCTTCTGGATCTATTGAAAGAGATCCATTTTCCTGCAAATACTCTTTAGGGTTTAACCATTAAACATATGTAAGTACATACCTCTGATAGCATTTGCAGGTAGTGGCTCCATCTGGTAGCAACGGTAATCATTGCCAACTCTTGAGAAACTTTCAAGGGTGATTGCAACTAGTTCTGTGGCTGCAACTGCAACTGGTACTGCAACTGCAGCTGGTTCTGAGACTGCAACTGCAACTGCAACTTAGGGTTTTATGAGAAAACTCTAATTTTTCAAACTTCAAATTTTGAAATTCTGATCCAGGGGATAGATGCGTTGAGCTGAGTTGAGTTAGCTGGTGCAGTCGAAATTTTGAAAATCCAACTTTTACTCCTTCAAATCTGATCTGCGGATTTCTGGACTGGTGCTTTTGGTTTTCTGGTACTTCTGGTACTCTGGTTTTCTGGTACTTTGTGAAACTAGGGTTTCACTTTTCAGGAGATCTAGCCACTGAAAAGGTGCGCTCTAAGTGACAAAATGATCCTTGGGGGAGGGTGCAACTTTCTAGGTGGTTGTAGGGCTGAAAAGATTCACTTTTGCAAAACCCTAATTTGCAGGTACTGCAACAGTGACGTTTTTGTCTTGCAAATNNTTTATCCTGGGAAACCATCTAGGGGAAGAAAACCCAACAAAAACTTCCTTATCATAAATTGCTAATACAATGTTCAAGAGATAACTCAAACCGATACAGATAGTCCTCCCCAAGAGATGCGCCACTCTTCTCCTCTCTCCAACTGGTAATTGCAGCTTGCCTCATAAGAGAATGAGCAAGTGAGTTGTGTGATAAAGTGAGGCGCTAGCCTCCTATATATACAAGACTGGCACATGTGAAAGGGTTTCATTGGCAGGGCCAACCTCTCACTCTGGGTGGGTAAACCCACCTTTAAATTAATTATGGGTCTCAATAATAACTGTTGGGGCTGACTTCTTATTCTGCCTATTATATTTGTCCAATGACCAATCCGCAAAAGGGGATTTGGTCCTAATACAATTACCGACATGATTAATCCACAATGGGGATTAATCTAATGAATAAAATAACAATAAGAATAAGAATACTCTTCGCAGTTACATTATTTCAACAAAGGATTCAACCTGAGAATGCCCAATTCCTTTTTCCATTTTGTCCCTTTCTTCATTTTCCCTTTCCGCTGGCATTGTCTAAACATTGAAAAAAACTTAAGGGAAAGCAAAACTTCTGCATTCAAAGTCTTGCACCCTGAGATTGTATGTTGGATCATGTGGTAAAAGAAAATGTCATGTACTTACAATAAATAAGATTAGAACATGGGAATTTTGAGGCCTTATGACCTAGTCAAGAATGTAGTTCATCACAACCATGTTCATATGATGTAGAAAGAAAACTAAGGGACTAGACATTCCAAGTATGCAACATTCATTGACAAGATTTGTTGCATGAGGACATGTAATGACTTGAGTGTGGGGGAGATGTTGAGTCTCATAATTGACATGTTTTCAATGACCATTTAGTTCACTTTTCACTTGATTTATCCTTCATTTTCACCTATTTGTCACTTGTATTTCCGTATTTATCTATTTTATAAGCCTTCACTGCATCTGAGCTTCATAAGACAATTAATCATTAAATTCTTGTTTCTTCCCCATGTTTTGATGTTTATTTAGAATAGATTTTGTGGTCTTCTAACTTACTTGCAAAGTTCAACAATTTACTATTGAGATTCCTGTAGGTGACAGTTTCTAGAGGCCAACTCGCCACGTCATTTCCATGTAGATAAAGATGAATCTCAAAATTATAAAACATGGGTTTTGTGCAAAATGGGGTCATTTTGGTGAACAACGAGGAAAATCCTTGAAAAACGTGAAATACGGGGTGTATGGTTGTGATGCCGAAACATACTCATTATGGCATTTCCTGCAATTCCATTGGTAACGTGAATTCCGGTAATATGCCCATCCTTTGAACAACAACTCTTATGGAAAAATTCAAGGACATGGGTTTTGCAGAGGATAATGCTATTGTGCTTATGAGTATTTCAAGAGATCCAATCAATCTTCATATAAGGTCAAGATGAGTCAGTTTCAGATCCATCCATTGAGGGATCATGTGTTGGCTGTAGATCCACTTGTTTAGGGATTGGTTTTATCCATTCTAACCTCTTCTCCTCTTATAAAATGCATGTATAAATATGGGGAGGAGGATCACTATGTAGTCATGGTAATATTTGGAATGTTGTAATAAAGAACTTGTTTCAAATCCAAATTTCTCTACTCTAGCCTTTCTTGGTAGTGTATGCCAAGGGAGGTAGGCCCCCCTCCCTCTGATATATGTTGCCTAATAATTTCCTTTTGCTATGTGAGTTCATTTTTCTTTTTGAGTTGTAAATTCATTTGACATTGTGTAGATTGAAGAATTAGTTTCCTGTAGATTCAAAATCGACATGACATGCTTTGTTATCAGCTCCGTGGTTATGAACAGGAACATAGTACCCTCTGAGCAATAAATTGTTGAGAGTTGCTTTGCTACACATACTTGTCATTCAATTCCTCACTGATTAACTGCTCATGCAAGAGAATCTTGTTTGCATGTAATTAGTTCTATGAGTGTTTAATTTACTTTCTACAGTGTGGTGTGACCATTTAAAAAACTTTTTTAAATACTTTAACACTTATCTCTACGTATACTGTGCCTAACACTTCATAGGTTTACACACTCAGATTGATGATAAAATGAAACGGAATTATTATCATATAATTTTGATTGACACCGCTGCTTAGTTGTCTTGTAACCATGACAAATATGTCAATAGGAAAATATTTTTTTTCTTTTAATGGTCCTTTGATCTTTGGTAACTTTCAAGTGACCCCAACTTTATTGCTATTTTGTCTTTTATGTATATAATACTTAATATATGCAATCTTTATAAAACTTAATATATTATCAGTTAACTTTGGCACTTAACCTTTAATCATTCTTAAACCCTTGATTTATTAGAGAGATCATGTGTTGGTTGTAGATCCACTTGTTTAGGGATTGGTTTTATCCATTGTAACCTCTTCTCCTATTATGAAATGCATGTATAAATATGGGGAGGAGGATCACTGTGTAGTCATGGTAATCTTTGGAATGTTGGAATAAAGAACATGTTGCAGATCCAAAGTTCTCCGTTGTAGTCTTCCTTGGCAGTGTATGCCAAGGAAGGCAAGGCCCCCTCCCTCTAGTATATGCTGCCCAATAGTTTCTTTTTGTTGTGTGAGTTCATTTTTCTTTTTGAGTTGCAATTTCATTTGACGTTGTGTGGATTGAAGAATTAGTTTCTTATAGATTCAAGATCGACATGCTTCATTATTAGTTCCTTGGTTATGGATAGGAACGAAGTACCCTATGAACAATAAATTGTTGAGAGTTGTTTTGTTGCACCTACTTGTCATTTAATTCCTCATTGATTATCTGTTCATGCAAGAGAATCTTGTATGCATGTAATTGGTTTTGTGAGTGTTTAATTTACTTTTTGCATTGTGGTGTGACGATTTAAAAAGCTTTTTGAAATACTTTAAGACTTAACTATGTGTATATTGTACCTAACACTTCATAGGTTTACACACTCTAATTGATGATAAAATGCAACAAAATTATTATCATATAATTCGACTGGCACCGCTGCTTAGTTGTCTTGTAACCATGACAAGCTCTGTCGACAGTGTTAACAAATATAATGTACTAGGGTAAAGTCACTTGTCCTAGTCCTTGTCTGGTCTAATGTCATGTCAATTCTAGTTTACTGAGTCATGTTACCTCTCCAACATCCCAAGTCATTAAAGGCATGCTTTTCCACCTTGCAACACTTCTGCCATATGTCATATGAAAGAAATCAGAGTACATAGAAACCCTAGTTTTGCAATCTGGTTAGGGTTTAATGTATCCACATTTTGGAAGCAAGCACATGGGTTATTTTTGTTTGATGACCTACATATATCTTAGAGTCCCTTAATGAACCTATCAACATGACCTATATTCAACTATGTATAAGCAGGAAAACATGCAAACCCTATTATACATGTATCAATTTTGGGTGTTGCGAAATGTCACATGGGGATTGTTTTTGAAGCTATCATAAGGTACATTCCAAGGTGTTTCGAATTTCAATAGACTTGGGACATCACATTTCAACCATCAACAAAAGGTTTGCATGTGGGTTTCGTCGAAACAGAGGAAAACATAACTTGTGTAGCGATCACAGGATACGCAAGTGCTGTAGTTTCCAGTTGCGTAGCGAGCTCACTGTGCAAGTGTATTTTTATCATAACTCTTAAAAATTACGCCGATGTGCCATGAAATTTTTATAGGAGATGCATGAAGGTAATATGAATAATCTCACTTAATTTCAGGTCAAAATGCTTCACTGTTTTTGAGAAATGAGCCACCGTCATCTACAACCATTTTTTAATTTTCTCAAGATCCGTGAACTGGGTTTTTCAGAAATTTCTCCAGTAGAAGCATCATGTTGATATTAGGTTGTTGAAAAAAATTCATCCTGACCCAGTGTACTGTTTGAGAGAAAATAAAAAAATACCAACTACAAAAATTTCGTTGTGCAAACACACTACGCAAGTGTTGTAGCTCATAGTTTCACAACGAGTTGCGTCAGCATGCTACGCAAGTGTTGTAGGTTAAAATTGATGCATAAAAGGGGACTTCATTATAATAAATATATCTTGGATGTTCAAGATAGTCTGAAAACAACACAGTGGCTTCATCAAATATATATTTATGCAGGCTATACACATGGGGTTAAATTCAAAGTTTTGTGACTCTAAATTAGTTTTGAGTTTTTGAAGATTGGAGTAAAGGGTAATGTTTGGAATGGAGGTTTATGCTTCTACAGCTCATCAGTATCATTTGGAATGTTAGAATAGCTAGTTATAACCTCTAGATAGCTTGTAGTGATCAACCATATGAAGAAAACTCGAAAAGAACCCTCGTTGTGCAACCTCGCTACGCAAAGTCTGTAGGGCACATTGCTTTTGCAGTGAACTTCAAGATTGTGTTTCGAACAACTGGAGATGTTTTTTGAAAAAATACAAAGATGATTTTGTCAAGCACAGACCCGATAACAAAAGACTCTCTTAGTTTTTTCACAAGTGTAATAGATTCTAAGGGATCTTTTCAACCTATTTTTTAGATTTAAATATTTAATGATTTCCTATTTTAGTTATTATATTTGGGCACGGATCTCGAGAATATGGAGAATAATTTTCAAAAACTAGAAGAGGTTTTTCTCAAGAACGAGTTCTTCTCCAAAAACCTCTCCCAGGTTTGTAACAACTATCATGATTTGAGAGATATGATGTTATCTTTGACCCCTATTTTTCAGCAAATTGATTCCTATTTCTTAGCAGACAGTTTTGAGTTTGTTCCTATTTTGATGTAACGAGATCCAAAAATGAAGGAAAATGGTTGAATTTGACTTCCTTAGCTTGGGGAAGAATTCTTCCTATATATTTTTGTAATTTTGATTAACAATGGGTACTGGAGAGAAGGAAACTCTTTTGTATTGGATTTTTATTTTTATTTCTGAGCTTAATAAGATATCAGTACAAAAATACTGAGTGTTTTCATAGCAGAGATTCATGCCGATGCGATAATAAATTACAGAGTGATAACATTTTTGGCGTTGTTGTCGGGGGACCGAAGGTGAAATATTCCCTGGGATAAACGACAAAGTTCATATCTGAGTACTGATGGTGAACAGTAGCCAGACACAAAGAAGGTTGTACTATTCACCTGGCTACTCCAATCGTGCTTCAATAAAATTCAAGGACTCCACTGGAGAACGAGCTTATTTGACAACGATATGAAGGGACAAAGAGTTAGGTATCAAAGTGAAAGTTTCTTTCAGGAATTTTTATTCATCTTCATAAAGTGCCTCTTGTCTTTTTCTGATTATGTTAAAAGAATTTTCCTTTACTTGTTGCATTCTAAAGAGGACCACAAATCTGCATTTGTATATCCTTCTTCCAAATCTATAAATACATCTCATGCTTCTTGCATAACTGATCTTGACCAAAATCCTTCCTTTGAATCATATGATGTTCATAATCACCCTTGTGAGAAAAATGAAACCAGTTGATTTTGCATCTTCTGTCCTTAATCATGCACCTTCTAAGATTCAAGAGAGATACAAACCCTTAAGGTTTCCTTCTACCCTTCATGACTTTCCTCCAAAACATTACAAATACCTTCCAAGATTTGATGGAGAGCTTGATAAACTTTTTGCTGAAAAACACATGGAGACTTTTGAGCATTTTATAGATTTTTTGAAATAGAACATGATGATGTTTTTATGAGAATTTTTTCTTAATAATTACATGGAAATGCCAAAACATGGTTTAGACATTTGTAGCCAGAGTCAATAAGTTCATGGGATGAATTGAGGGAAGCCTTCCTTAGATTTTGGGGGGAAAGGAAACCAGGGGATCTACTCCTTTCAGAGTTTTATGCCATGAGGAAAATGAATGATGAAACCATCTCAAGTTTCAGTAGGAGGTTTGCTAGTCTTTATTATAAAATTCCCAAAGAGATCCAACCACTTGAAGGTGCCTATGGGATATGCTATGCATCAACTTTCCCTCCAGCTATCCCTGCTTCTTTTGGAAAGGAAGTTTGTCACCTTACAACAAATGTTCGTTGATGCCCTAGAGCTTGAGGATAATCTCAGAGCATGTAGGAAACTATCATACCATGTTGATGATGATGAATGGAGGGAACACAGAGTGGATAGGAAATTAGAGCTAGAAAAATAGTATGAGCCAGGAGCAATTGATTTGAATTCTGATCCTTCTCATTGTGAGAAGAATACTGATCATCCCAGGGATGTGTTGGGAAAATGTCATAATGATGTGTTTAATGAATACTATGATCAACACGTTGCTATCACAAATTTTGTTGTTGATGGTTTTCAAGAAGCCTATGGTTTACCTCTCTATGATGAGTACACGAATGATTATGATATTGATCCTATAAATCAACCAACTACAGGTTTTTTATCAGAAAACAATTCCTTTCAGAAAATTAACCACAACTTACAACCCTCATAGTATAATTTCACAATTGCAAATGGAGAAAGCCATGAACCTATTGGAGGCGATTCTTTGCCCTTGTGTTTTGCTTCATTTGAGTTAGTGAGAAATGATTTTAAGGTCACCAATCAAGCACAAAAATTTGAGGGCATGGAAAATCACATAGGTTTTTTGGAGCTAAATGATGATTGCACGTGCCTTCAGAAATGTTTCCAGGATCCTAATGTTGAAAATTGGGTTTTTTCTTCTCTGGATGATGAAAGTAAAGACAATGAACCGGTTTATGATGATTATACCTCACAATCAAGAAATGGTGAAGAAGGGTATGTTGTATTAGACACCTTTGAATGTGAAGTTAACTATCAAAGTGCTACATTTCTTAAAGATACGAATCCAATATTCTGAGGTGGTCAAGAGCAAATCTTAGTTGATTCTCAGGAAGGAACAAACACACAAGTAAAAGAGTTTGCAATTGATGAATGCCCATAATACATGAGTTTTCTTTTTGACATACACGATGAGGAAAGTGATCATACTATTGCTAATGTTTTTGAGAAAGATCTTGAGATTGAATATTTAGAAAAAATATCATCTGTTGTGGAGGAAAAGGCTAGCATATTTCCTTATGTTTATGAACAGAAAAAAGTTTCAGATGGAGGCTGCCCCTTCCTCTTTCGTGAGCAACAAGGGGAATTTAATCATATTTTTCAAGATCCTTTTGCATCTGTGTTGGAGACATTGGAGCGAGAAATTTTTGGGATTTGTTTGAGGTTAGTAAGTGGATATAATTCTTCAGAAAATATGAGTTTTGGGGTTGGAGTCAAGTTGTTGTTTGAGCTGCCACCACAAAGACCGTTCATTTTCTTTCTGAGCAAAAGCATGCAAAGCGTTCAAACAATGGATAATATACTTACTTGGTTGCACTAGGTATTTGACTTCACTTGATTGAAATTTTTTTTAGTAGCCTAGAGTATGAGTGTGTCTGAATAAGCTCATAGGGTTGAGCATTATTTTCAACAGTTTCAAATTCAGTTTCAGCATTCAGTTTGCAACATTCATAGTACAGTTTGGGTTTTCAGATTGAAGAGTGGGTTTGTTTTCAGTTGAAGAAGGTCACAGGTTAGAGCACATCAGTTTGCAGGCTGCACAAAAGTTTTTGATCAATCCAATGGATCAGGCACCGGTCTTTGGGTTCTTTGTTGCCTTGCGGGGAGGATGCCATCCCCAGTAGGAGACAAATGTTAGCACATATAATGTACTGTGGTAAAGTCACTTGTCCTAGTCCTTGTCTGGTCTAATGTCATGTCAATTCTAGTTTACTAAGTCATGTCACCTCTCCAACATCCCAAGCCATTAAAGGCACAATTTTCCACCTTGCAACACTTCTGCCATATGTCATATAAAAGAAATCATAGTACATAGAAACCCTAGTTTTGCAATCTGGTTAGGGTTTGATGTATCCACATTTTGGAAGCAAGCACAAGGGTTATTTTTGTTTGACGACCTACATATATCTTAGATTCCCTTAATGAAATTATCAACATGACCTATATCCAACTATGTATAAGCAGGAAAACATGCAAACCCTAATATACATGTATTAGTTTTGGGTGCTGCAAATGTTGCATGGGGATTGTTTTTGAAGCTATGATCAGGTACATTCCAAGGTGTTTCGAATTTCAACAGACTTGGGACATCACATTTCAACCATCAGCAAAAGGTTTGCATGTAGGTTTCGTGTAAACAAGGAAAAAAAGAACTTGCGTAGGGATCACACGCTATGCAAGTGCTATAGTTTCCAGTTGTGTAGCGAGCTCGCTGCGCAAGTGTATTTTTATCATAACTCTTAAATCATGCGCCCGTTTTCCATGAAATTTTTATATAAGATGCATAAAGGTAATATGAATAAGCTCACTTAATTTTAGGTCAAAATGATTCACTGTTTTCAAGAAATGAGCCACCGTCATCTACAATCATTTTTGAATTTTCTCGAGATCCGTAAACTGGGTTTTTCAAAAATTTCTGCAGTAGAAGCATCATGATGATATTAAGTTGTTGACCAAAATTCATCTCGACCCAGTTTACCTTTTGAGAGAAAATAAAAAAATACCAACTGCATACGTTTCACTGTGAAAACACGCTACGCAAGTGTTTTAGCTCATAGTTGCACAACGAGTTGCAATAACACGAAACACAAGTGTCGTAGGTTAAAATTGATGTAGAAAAGGGAAATTCATTATAATAAATGCAGCTTGGATGTTCAGGATATTCTGAAAACAACACAGTGACTTCATCAAATATATAATTATGCAGGCTATACACATGGGGTTAAATTTAAAGTTTTGTGGCTCTAAATTAGTTTTGAGTTTTTGAAGATTGGAGTAAAGGGTAATGTTTGGAATGGAGGTTTATGTTTCTACAACTCGTCAATATCATTTGGAATGTTATAACAACTAGTGCCAGCCTCTAGATAGCTTGTAGTGCTCAACCATATGAAGAAAACTCGAAAAGAACACTCGTTGTGCAACCTTGCTACGCAAAGTCTACATGGCACACTGTTTTTGCAACCAACTTCAAGATCATGTTTCGAACAACTGGAGATGTTTTTTGAAAAAACAAAAAGAGGATTTTTTCAAGAACAGACCCAATAACAAACGTCTCTCTCGGTTTTTGTACAAGT
The DNA here is from genome assembly GCA_032191745.1 of Picea mariana. NCBI lineage: Eukaryota > Viridiplantae > Streptophyta > Pinopsida > Pinales > Pinaceae > Picea > Picea mariana. Next base: position 12,478 of record JASDQU010374343.1, on the reverse strand, counting down.
GTCATATTTTGGGAGATTCAAAGGGATCTTTTCAGCGAATTTTCCAGATTTAAATATTTAATGATTTCATGTTTTAGTTGTTATCTTTGGGCACAAATCCAGAGAATATGGAGAATAATTTTCAAAAACTGGAAGAGGTTTTTCTCAAGCACAGGTTCAGCTCCAAAAACCTCTCCCAGTTTTGTAACAACTATCATGATTCGAGAGATATGATGTTATCTTTGACCCATATTTTCCAGCAAATTGATTCCTATTTCTTAGCAAACTGTTTTGAGTTTGTTCCTATTTTGATGTAACTAGATCCAAAAATGAAGTAAAATGGTTGAATTCAATTTCCTTAGCTTGGGGAAGTATTTTTCCTATATATTTTTGTAATTTTGATTAGTAATGGGGACTGGAGAGAAGGAAACTCTTTTGTATTGGATTTTTTTCTTTATTTATGAGCTTAATACGATTTCAGCACAAAAGTACAGAGTGTTTTCATAACAGATATTCATGCCGATGATGTTTTACAGTATGTGTTTTCTTATGTGATATTTTTCTCTGTTTATCATTTCTATATAAGTCTTCTAATATTTAAAATAATATATGTATGGAATTCATCCTTGTTAGATGCTCCATCTCATGTGTAGTTAAATACTTATTCATTTTGCTCAGATTGTATGTTTAGAATTCATCTTTACTTTGGTGCTATGTTCACACAAATTTTCCATTGTCTATTATTCATCTAAAGTTATATCAAGAATTCATCCGTAGCAAGATGCTCTTGATATAATGGGTTGTTGATTTCTTCATTTTTGCTACCATGCTATAACTGATATATTCACTGTAGAACATTGTCTACCTTGCCTTTGTTCCCTGGAATACTCATAAACCAGTAACTGATATTTATCATTTGTATTATTTGGACTTCATGCCCAATGGATTTCCTTTTCTTTGGCCAAAAACTTCATAAATTTTCTCTTTTACTAAAGACCTAGCCTCTGATTTCATTGAAAATCTGTGAGAGAGCCCTCTCTGGGTTGGAAGGGCTAGATTCCATCCTGCAAGTTGGTTTGTGGTTACCTCCAGGGTTTTTTGATACAGCCCAAAGAAATTACAGAGTGATAACAGATAAACAAATCTTGTTTTCTTTTAATGGTCCTTTGATCTTGTGTAACTTTTAAGTTACCCAAACTTTATTGCTATTTTGTCTTTTATGTATATAATTATTAATATATGCCATCTTTGTAAAACTTAATATATTATCAATTAATTTTGGCACTTAAACTTTAATCAATCTTAAACCCTTGATTTATTAAAGGTTGCAACTTTGGATTGGAAATTGTCAACATTCCAACTAGGCTAGTATTCATCTTAGTAATTCTATGTATCTCTTATGGATATTATGCCTCAACCTAAGTAATTACGGTAGTGGTGGTTGGTAGTATCATGATTGAGACACTATTATGTGTGAAGATAAGTGTTGTTTGCATCACGTCTTTATTTTACCAGTAGTCATGACGGATAACCCTGACAATGGTTAATATAAATGACTAATGAATTCCCATGAATTTGACTGCATTGATTTGGAAAATTGTTTAATTGTTGTCTTCAAACATTATTCTTCTCGTGTAATCGGATTGGATTGTGGCTCGATTGACGGTTGTCACTGCCACAAATGAGAGATGCATGAAGAGACTCCTGGTGCTGTAGACAAATTCACAATTATATTGACCCTGCCTTACACCTGATTATCCTTGCATTGATCTTTATGAACTAATGTGTAACCCAATGATTGCCAAATTGAATATGTAGAACACACCCTAGGAATTCGGTGGGTACCCTTCCACAACTTTTATTTTGGTCGGTAATCTATTTGCAAACTGTGATTGGTTCCTAGTGTAATATCCTCAAATTTTAGAATATTAAATTCTAAGTGAACCTTGAAATAAATTTCCGTTTTTGGAAAATTCAGATTTGGAAATTATTTTCCATTTATGGAAAATCCGAATTTGGAATTTTTATTGTTGTAATTAATTATTTGATGATTGTTGGGCAAAGATTTGACTTGCCCAATTGTCCTCTTTTATTTGACACATGTGAAAGACAAACTTTTAATAAATTAAACGTTGGAAGACAAATGGAACAACCACGTTAAAAATAGCTAATCATGACTCCATGAGTGGGGAACAAGTTTGAGTTACCTCAAGGCTGATTTTTACAAGTGGAAAATGTGGAATTTGACCACTAGCAGCCCCTAAAAATTAGGGAGTTGTAAAGCTGTGAATTTCCCAAGGAGGGAAGGAAATACCTAGACACAAGGATGCATATAAAAACAACATATGAAGGAGGCACGACGCTGCTTAGTATGTTGGGGAGGGGGGGGGATATTTGTTGTTATGAGCACTGTTAATGTGAGGAAAAGGATTTTATGATAAACTATTTGTTGTTATGAGCACTGTTAGTGTGAGGCAAAGGAATTTCCGATATGTGGATGGTGACTATAGCTAAGGAGGATCATTCAATTTGCCCTTATGGACTTGTGGTCAGGCTAGGGGGTGAACAAGGCAAGTGAACTTGGCTGTTCTGTTCTATGGTTGGGTGGAACGTGGTTGTTCCATTTGTATTCCAACATCAGGTTTCAAATATGTATCTCAACTTGTATTCTTTGTCAATGTTATATTTATGATTATCATTTGTTAGGAATATGATTGACTGTGTATACAGAAATGAAATCAATTCGTAAGGGATTGTATGATCATGTTTCCTATGGCTTATCAATGTTAAATAATACTGGAAATATTGGTTGTTTGAGATATGATGGTGGTATATATATATATATATATATATATATATATATATATAATTTGATAGCATGTAAAAATAGATAAAGAATAACAATCTGAATATATAATTTATATTATCTATTACCACAAAAAGATAGTGATTCAGTAGACTACAAGTGTATTGCAAAAGTAGCTGTCACATTCAAATGAATCTTGTTCAAAGTATTACATTTGGAGTACCATAGACCAAAAACTCCACAACCTCTTATTGTAAACATAGATCTAAGAAAGTATACACGAAATTCTGTGTGTAACCAAAGTCAATGCACGCATAGATTGGTCAAGGAAGGACATGTAACTTGAATACCTTTCGAGGTAAGATGCTTCCTTCATTTGATTACACCAACTTGCATAACTTGCAATGGAATAAAAATGAGGATTAACCCCTAAGTACTTTAGACTTCGCGACTTCGACAAAGTTTATGTGTGATAGAGCAGAAAGGGTCGAAGCCCAAAGTTTCGAAGTCCCGAAGAGCATCTACATCGTAGATTCATGGAGGGAGGTGTTTACCGTTGGATTTTATCAAGGATGGATCAGAACCATAGGGTTAAGCCAAGAGCGGAAGGTAAGAAAGTTTGGGAGTTCGACGTTTGGGAGAAACGGGGTATGCTAAGGTGAAATCTCACGAAGCCCAAAGTCTTGAAGTGACGTGGCCTGCTAACATGGACACATGGGATGTGTGCCCCATGTTAGTGAGTTAAGAACCTTTGTAAGATAGAAATGCAGTTAGAACGAAACATATGTCACCCGCCTGATTGGGTCGCGTGTTGGCTTCGTGTGTCTTGCCACGTGGCACTCCGGGTGGTGGCACAAGGTAGTTAAACTTGGCGAAGAAGTTAGCTAGATCGGGGCTGCATTAAATTTGATCACGATATATCAATATCAATGGCCGAGAGGCATTGCAGAGATCAAAGTTGCACGACAGATAATTCTACAGGGCGGTCCCGCAATCCAAACCACGGTTTCTCAGAAGGGGTACGTGTCAACGTGGGGAAAATTGCAGAACGATCGACGGGTTACTCCAAAACCGCCAACCCATGTCCCCGCAATTTGAAAGGTACTAATGTTGATGTGATGTTTTCAATATTTATTAGTTTAAGCATGGAGACCGTGGGCCCCAGTGGACGCATGGTGCCTGATCCCAAGGTCTGGAGACTTGGTACTCCAGACAAATTGTGTTGCAGTTGCATTGAGTCGAGAACTCTTGCAGTCTAGAGTTAATCTTGACCGTTGATCAGGAGAAGTTACATGGCAACCGATACCACAGTACAAAGACTAAGCACTCTGGAAGGTTGGAGAGTATGGATAGCCCAGAACACCCGAAGCACAAAGTTTTGTAACAAATCCCAACCATCGATTGTTGAGGAAGCCGTGGACCGTTGATCCACCCCACTTTGCGAAGTTCTCCAATTTGGTGTTCGAGAGAAATAAGGCATGTAGTAGCAAGAGCTTCCGAAGTCGAAGTTCCGGATCCCTGAAGCTCACAAGGCTCCAGATAAGCACCTATCTGATAGCACCGAGTCACAGCCCATGGTCACATGCAATTGAGGGATGAAGAAAAAGGGCTAGTGCCCGAAAACTATGTTAAATAAGGGAAACAGGGTTAGGAAGGAAGCTCGTGGGTTTCGTCTGGTTTGAACTTGCATCAAAAGAGGTACTGAAGACTTGGGAACTTTTTGATAGGGTCACCAAATTCTTTAATACAAATATGTGTGTGATTTATAATCCAATAATGATGCTATAATGAAATATAGCAGAAAGAGACAAGTGGAATTTAAATCTCTTTCGGCCTTTAAGAGGGATAATGAAAAAGAAGTAAAACTATTATGCATACATTAAAGGAATAAGATATATATAATGGATTATCTCTGTGTCACAAACAATGATGGAGATTCAAGGGACTTTAATGTCGCCTATCAGTTTTTTTTTTTTATTTGGGAAATTTGGGGTACATTACATATGGTATCAGAGCTGAAGGTTACAACACTTGGACCTCAGGGCAAGGCCAAAATTATTTTAATTATTTTATTTCTGTTGAAGAAAAACTAACAAATATGTTTACTGTTACAAACAAGAAAATTGTTGGTTTGTTGTGATAATGTCAATACAAAATGAAGAAGAAATCAGACCCGAGGAGAATCCAAATCAAGGACTTCCTAAAGAACCCGAGCATAACAACGAAGGAACTTCAACCACCCAGCTTTTGGAAACAATGAAGAACCTCATTGTGGAATTGCAAGTGTTTAAAACACATAACGAAAAGCTGAAAAAGGCATAGGAAGACCAGTTATAAATAAATGAAATGTTGCTATGCAATATAGTAACCAAGAGAAGCCCAAAGAACAATGAAACAGAAGAAGGAGTCAACAAAAAGTCCTCTAAAAACTCTGTTCATGAAACAAAAAATGAGGATAGTTCTTCCGAAGACACATACATGACATGAAACAAAACAGCTACGGGAAGAAAAAGAAAACAAGTAGATCACTTGGAAGGTGAATTCAAGAAAATAATATCATCCAATTTTGATGGATAATCAAGGACGGGTGAAGAGGATGAAGCATGGCTACTAGATATAAAGAAATAATTCCAGATTTACAATTACTCTGGTAATATGAAAGTCAGAATGGCCATTTACAACTTGAAGGGAAAAGCAAGTATCTGGTGGCAAGACTTGAAATTGGCTAAGGGATTGAAAGAGAAACAAATAGAATGGTCACATTCTAAGAAATATTTCAAGAAGAAATATTTGTCAGAAATTTATTACGAAAGAAATACTAAGGAATTCTACGAGCTAAGACTCAAACAAATGACCATGGACGATCTGATAAATAAATTTCTAGAACTATTGAGATTTGTACCATACATTAATGAAGACAAAGTAAAGATACAACGATTCTTAAGCTGTCTACCACAGTCATAAAAACACAGAATTGAATTTGACAATCCCAAGTCTTTAAATGAAGTGTTTAGAAAAGCTCGGATGTGCTATGATCAGTACAAATAGAGGTATGAAATTCCCAAGGCATGGAAGGACAAGAAACATGACATAATGAATCAACGAAAGAAAGGGTTCCAACTAGCCCCTTTCCGTAATATGGCAAAAAGTTTCCAAAAGAAGGACTGTCATTCAAACACCCAGAGCGCTCAAGGGGGAGGTAGACCAGTTAACTTGGGAGTCGAGAAAGTTGGGGCAACCCTAGAGAACCATTGAAGTGTTGGGAGCGTGGAGAACCTGACTTGATGAGAAATTGTCCACGCTTAATTTCCACGGCAACAACTTCAGTCCATAACCTGCAAGAAGCTTCGACAGTAGGATATATGGGCAGAAGAGTGCATAGAATTAATCCAGTTGTGGATGGCAGGCAAGCTGCTCATCAATCCACTATCGTGGAGGTTGAAGGTAAAATTCATGATAACCACATTTCCATATTAATTGATCTAGGAGCTAGTATGAGTTATGTTACTTATGGTTTAGTTGAATTAAACAAGCTCAAGAAAGTAAAGCATGCTAATTCCTGGTTAGTAGTTAGCAACAAGGACCAAGAGAAAGGTAACCAATTTTATTCCTGGATGTGAAATCAGCATAGACGGTCAAACTAAAAATTTAGATCTGAACATTTTACCTTTGGGATCTTACGATTTAATAATTGGAATGGATTGGTTAGAGAAACATAAAGTAATATTAAACTGTTACAAAAAGTGACTTATTTACAGAGACAAAAACAACATAGTTAGGACGATACAAGGGATCAGAAAACCAGTTTTGATTAGGCAAATATAAATCATGCAGTTTAAGAAATGTATGAACAAAGGTTGCCAAGTTTATGTTGTTAAGGTAACTAATCTGTTAGAAAAGGAAAACAAACTCAGTTTAGAGGACTTTGCAGTCCCAGAAGGGTTTAGAGATGTATTTGTGGACGAAATACCAGAACTACCTCCAAGAAGAGAGATAGATTTCTCTATCGATCTACTACCTGGATCTGCCCCAATATCTAAGGCACCTTATAGAATGACTCTACCCGAATTAACGGAATTGAAAATTTAGCTGTAAGAACTGTTAGATAAAGAATATATCAGACCAAGTGTCTCACCTTGGGGAGCACCGGTTCGCTTCGTTAAAAAGAAAGATGGGACCTTGAGACTGTGCATTGACTATCGACAACTAAATAAGATGATGATCAAGACTAAGTATCCTTTACCCAGAATTAACGACCTATTTGACCAAGTTGGAGGAGAAAGGGTCTTCTCTAATTTAGATTTAAGGTCTGGTTATCACCAAGTCCGAATAAAAGACGAAGACATAAATAAAACAACATTTAGAACACGTTACAGACACTATGAGTTTGTCGTAATTCTGTTCGGTCTTACTAATGCACCAACAACTTTTATGTGTTTGATGAATAGCATATTCAGTCAATATCTGGATAAATTTGTGTTGGTGTTTATCGATGATATTTTAGTTTACTAAAAAACAAAAGAAGAACATGAAGAACATCTGAAAATAGTATTGCAGACCTTAAGGAAACACACATTGTATGCAAAGTTTGATAAGTGTGACTTCTACCAAAGAAAGATACAGTACCTAGGACACGTGATATCCGAAGAGGGTATTGCAGTTGATCTAGAAAAGATAAAATCCATTACGAAATTGCCTATCCCTAAGGATGTAGCAGACATCAAATCATTCATGGGAAATACTGATTATTACCGAAGATTTATCGAAGGATTTTATAAGATCGTGTATCCAATTACATCCCTACAGAAAAAGGGAATAAGATTTACTTGGTCACAAAAGTGTCAGGACAACTTTGATAAATTAAAAGGACGATTAACTACAACACCTATCCTAAGGGTAGCATATCTCGATAAAGATTTTACAGTTTGCGTGGATGCAAGCAAAGAAGTCGTGGGAGGT
>JASDQU010374342.1:56663-81909 GCA_032191745.1 Picea mariana | reverse complement strand
CCTTGTGTTCATCATCAAAATCTCCCATAGCCATAAGCATAAAATCATTCACTTTGTTTTCACATGATGAATCACTATCTATGTCTTCTGAGGAATTGTCATTGTTTGCACACAAACTTTTCTTTTTACTATATTTATTGAATTTGTACTTCTTTTCATCATCAGAGTTCTGGTCCTTTTTCTGATGAGGACACTTAGATTCAAAAGGACCTATCTTACCATAGTTAAAACGTTTGAAGGGAAGCTTGCCTTGATATTTTTCTGACCCTTTCTTTAACCTTCTCACAAATTTTGCCTCAATATCATCTAAATCTGAATCGATATTCTTGTCTGCTTTAAAAGATGCTTCTCTAGTAATGGATTTATCTTTGTTGATTCTCATTTCATATGCAGTCAAAGTTCCTAGGAGTTGATCAATGGACAAAGTTTTAAGATCATTTAGTTCTTCTATTGCAGAGACTTTTGGATTCAATTTATCAAGAAAAGATCTTAAAATCTTCTGAACTANCTCATTTCCTTCATAGCTGCTAATAAGTTTATCCCACATTTCTTTGGCAATTTGAAGATGCATCACCTTTACAAACTCGGCTTCTGTAAGTCCATTCAAGATAGAATTCATTCCCTTAGCGTTAAAGCTAAATTCTAACTTATCATCCTTGGAAGCCAGCACAATAGGCTTTGTATATCCAATCTCTACTACATCCCAAACATCAGCACCTAAGGCCATTAGATATGTTCTCATTCTAGCCTTCCAAAAGGAAAAATTTGTTCCATCAAACAGAGGAGGTTTACTGGCTGAAGTCCCTTCATGACTTGTAATGTTTAAGCTTATATATCTACCTTTAAATAAAAGGAACCCGCTCTGATACCAATTGTTGAAATTACTAAAACAACTGAGAGGGGGGGTGAATCAGTTGTTATTGTAATTTCAACAATTTTAAGTCTATTAAACCATTCTTAATCTTTCTTCAAGTGATCATCAATATTATACAACATATGGACAACATAAATAATGAGCATCAGTCAAACATAAGATGTACATAGAGACAGATTTTCACGAGGAAACCCATAAAGGGAGAAAACCTCTTCTTCTTCAAAATGAAAGGCAGTCTTTTAAGTTCTGTACATCATCTATGTTTGAGCACCAACTCAAATTGAGGCTACTACCTCTATTTTACAAGCTCCAACTTGTTGAGAGCACCAACTCTCTGGTTTTTCTAGCATCGACTAGAAGGAAGCACCAACTTCCTGAGTGTTCCAGCACCGATTGATGGAAGCACCCACTTCCACTTATACAAGCACCAACTTGTTTTAGAGCACCAACTCTCTGGTTTCTCTAGCACCGACTAGAAGGAAGCACCAACTCCCTAAATATTCTAGCACCAACTGGATTTATACAAGCACCAACTTGTATACAGAAAACTATGTGTTTTCCCGAGCACCACCCTGCCACTCTATTTTCTCTGGCTGCAACCAGATGGAAGCTACAACTCCCTATGTTTAAGCACCCACTTGAACCTCTAAGGACAACAGTCTTCCCTAGCACCTCCCGACCACCTTGAAATATAAAGCTTTTCTTTCTGTGAATTTATTACAGTGATTCAATAGTTTTCATTTTCTTACCAGGCTTATCACTGTTCAGTTATGCCACTCTGCTCTGCCTGCATCAATGTCTCCCTTCTTGCATCCTCGTTAGCTTTCTAATCTTATCCTCTGTCTCAGCATGAACACCTCAGATTTATGTTCTTCTCATAGATATGCATCTTTGATATGTGCTCTTTATTCTCTCTTCCACTATTCTGTTATATTAAGCTTTTGTTCCTCAACTCTATGTTTTCTTTCTACTGCGCATACTGTAATTTTACCTTTCTAAAGTTCAATTCATTTTTCACACAACACAGCCACCCGTGTGCAGTCACATTCTTTTATACACTTCCTCTTTGGTTACACCTCAAATCTTCTTAGGCAAAAAACGCCTCAGCAACTGAATCGCCAACCTTCTAAGAACCATGATTCGGTTCTGCTAACTGAATCATAACTGAACAGTTAATCATGAAGATCAACAATAGCCCTTCGATCAGATGCTCAAATAACTAGCACCGTTGGATTAAATCTGCAGGTTATTGCATTTATTTCACCATTTTGCATTTCAACATTTTGGCATTCCTATGGTGAAGTGTTTCGACACTCCAACTCCCAGTATCCGAAACCTGCACCAAAAGGTGTTTTTCGCATTTCAGCATTTCGACATTTTGGCATTCCTGTGGTGAAGTGTTTCAACACTCCAACTCCCAGTGTCTGAAACCTACACCAAAAGGTGTTTTTCACATTTCGGCATTCTGGCATTTCGGCATTCCTGTGGTGAAGTGTTTCGACACTCCAACTCCTGGTATTTGAAACTTGCACCAAAAGGTGTTTTTTTCATTTCGTCATTTCTATGATGAAGTGTTTCGACACTTCCAACTCCCGGTATTTGAAACTTGCACCAAAATTTGTTTTTCGCATTTCGGCATTATAGCATTTCTATGATGAAGTGTTTTGACACTTCCAACTCCCGGTATCCGAAACTTTGAAATAGAGTTTAGCTTCTGATACACCTCCAACTCCCGGTATCCAAAGCTCTGAAATGGAGTTTAGCTTCTAATCTTTCCATGCGATCATCGTTGTGTCGTTGGTCGTGATCTTTGCCATCAATGACAAACACACATACTCTACCTCTGTCTGAAAACATGCCAACAATGCAACCACGAAGGGAAAATTATAGATCAAGATGGAATGTATTTGTAGCATTTTGGAGTTGGAAATAGAAGAACCGGGTTTTCATGCCTGAAGAGTGAACTCTTGAGTGATTTGCACTAAAACAATAAGTGTTTGTTGCTATTTGTTGGTAGTTTTCCTAGCAGCAGGTTCCCTTGAGTTCCCGATTGAGATATTCCCAGCTACCTATGCCAGAGAGACCCTGGTAAATGAATGGGATGCTTGAGGGAATGAGATCAATGAATGGGTACATTCCTTGGGTTGGACAGGTCAAGAGGAAGAGAGATGGTGGAAAATCGAGATAGTTGTAGGAAGATATCAGTGGGTTGTTGGTTTAATGAGTTGAGAGTGGACTGTGAGAGACCAACCTATTTTGTGGATTATTAGCCTCATCTTGGGGGTGACTGGTTGTTGATATTTGGAATAGTTAATCTATGGTTGGGTGGAACTTCTATCCCAAAAAGCTAGATGCACAACCATTGTTAAAAGATAAGTGTTTATTTGTTTTCTACCTTGTCTTTATGAGTTAAATTGTTGTGCATGATATTTGTAAATGAGAATGATTTATATGTTGTTGTAAGAAAGTTTAATATATGCATTCATATCTATTTTAGCATGTTTTAGATGCATATAAATAATGGTAATAGTTAGCAGTGAAATTTGGTTGAGATTTGTAGTTGTTAGCTACATGAAATCAATTAGCTATAAAAATAATTTATTTATTTAGCAGAAATTTCATTTTTATGAGTATTATGCACTGTAATGTCCCTCAGTTGGGATGGGGGACATTAAATTATGGTATCAGAGCACCTGGTTCAAACACTGGGCTTGGATGGGCTCGAACTAGAGAGAATTAGTGAAATTCATTGTTACAAATTTTGTCTGTGACAGCTTTGGGGGAAAACAGAGAATTTAGAGAGAAACCCATGAATCTGTGGGAAAAATATGAGTTTGAATGACTCTGGATGGTTTAAGAAGGTTAATGGAGTAGAGCGGTAAGTTGCAGATCGAAATTCGACTTGGAATAGTCAAAATTCAAGTTTCAATGCCTGCATGTAGAGTTACTGGCAATTTGGTGAATCGACGGTCGAGATCTCTTTTAATCTCGAGATTGACGACTGAGATTCGTCATGATAAATTTAAAAATTCATAACATTTCAACCATTTGAAAGGTTTATCAAATCAATGACCAAGATTCATTTCGGTGGTTTTTGAAATGGATTATATTGACGACTTAGAATCGTCGGGGTCTTTGGTCGAAATTTTCTAAGTGTGGAAATTTTCCAAGAGAAATCATCAATGACCGATGCTCAAATTGGCCAAAATGGTGAAAGGTTGGTTCGACTAGGAGACATATTTGACCACTGATGGTCGATGGTCGGCGTCAGCCGAATCCTGTGAAGAAGTTTCAATCGTCGACGAAAATCGTTGATGGTTGATGGGTCGGTGGTCGGGCATGAGTTGATTCAGTGAAGGGTTTTGATTCAAAAAAAAAAATCATCGATGGTCAATGGGTCAGAGGTCGGGCGTCGACCGATTCAATGAAGTGTTTCGAATCAAGCAAGAGAAGTTTTCGATGACTGACACCCTAATGGTTGGGTGTCAGTTGAATTTAGAAAAATGTTCAGGTCACCCAAGAGAATCGGTCGATGGGGAAAAAAAAATGATGATGTGTCATGCCACATCATCATCTACGTGGCATGCCATCTTAGCATCCACATATCGTGCCACATTACCCAAGTTGACACCTTATGATGGCGTGTCATACCACATCAGCATTTTCCATGTCAGTCAACAAAAGAGGCTGATGTTTGATGGTCAGGTTGGGCATTGGCAGAATCAGTGAGGAGTTCCATTTTCCAACAACGATCATCAATGGTTGATGGTTGAATCGACCATTTTAGAGTTGTGTGCAAATCGATTGTCCAGGAAATGGGCCAATGGTTGATGGTCACATCGACAGTTTGGGAAAGTGTGGTGCACGCCCAAGGGAGAATGTCAGTAGTCAATAGCCGATGTAGCATGGATCTATATCCCATTTTCCCCGCGATTTGAGATCAACGGTTCAGATTTAAAGGGTTGTTACAGTAGTTAAACAGTCAGTTTTATGCGAATTTTTGTGGTTTTTGAAGTCATTAACTTGCAAGGCATTTTTTAGGCCCTAAACGACATTTTTAGCCAATCAAAACCCAGAAGAAAGAAATGTACCAAGGTACATTTAGTCTTTCCAACTCAAATAAAAATAAATTGGAGAGAGTTGTCAAAGGAGCTAAATGGTTCGTAAAATGGAGCTCGTATGAGGAAGTTACAGCCAAAACAGTGAGGGTAAACTTTCGGCACCGAAGTCACTTCAGAAGGGCATAACTTCATGCTCAGAAGTCTGTTTTGGGGCACAGAAGTAGTTGATGAAATATTATGACCCATAGAAGCCAGAAATGAAGTCGAATTTTGGTTATGGGTACCTAAAAAATGTGCAGGAAGAGAATTAAGGCACATGTAGCATGCAGGGATAAATTGGATAAAACAACCTAAAATTCTCTAGACCATAACTTCCGGCTCAGAGTTTGGATTTGAGCAAGCGAATAGTCGATGGAAATGTATTGAGGAGTAGAAGAAATTTGTCAACCCATAATTTTGAATTGGTCAATACATTTTCTCATAAATTAATAAATAGATTCTTATAGCAATAAAAAAGTGGAAATTGCAGCATGTAAATGTTGTAACTTTTCACTCATAACTCAGATCGAGGCTTGGATACATCTGTTGGAAAGTTGTTTCAAAGAGAAATGATAAATCAAATTTTGAATTGGTTCAATGTGTACTTCATAAATTGATGACAAAATTACTTGTATACTAATGGATGGAATGCTTTATGCTATGTATGTTCTAACAATAATTATTACATACACATTTCTTGCAAAATTAGAGGTACATAAAGAAAATTTAGTTCTTATATGAGGACTGGAGTTATGGAAGATTCTCAAGGATCTTACAGCCATGAGGAAGAAACTAGAGGTATACATGCCAACATGGGAAATTCTGAGACAAAACCATATGGAAGAAGAGGCAGGCAAGAGTCTGTAACAATGAGAATCCTACATAGGGAAGTGTAGAGCTATAGAGCTAGTAATGAAAGGATTATGAAGGATCAGGAGGAGATACTTTAGAGCTTAAATATGTTTCATAATCAAGTCAAAAAGGGTTCTAGCACAAAAAAATCTAGTTCTAGACAAGTGGCAGCATCAAGATCCCATAGCAAAAGGGATGATCATGTAAATGATAGGTAGTCAAGCATAAGCAAGCACCATCATTCTACAAGGAAATCAACTAGAAGAACTCATGCAAGTTCACGGGCAAGGGTGTCTCCTGTTCGGAGGCAAAGGAGAAGGCCCAAGGAAAATATCTTGCAAGGTGAACTCAGGAAAATCAAGCCACCTATTTTCAATGGTGAACATTGGAAGGGAGAAGAGACCGAAGCCTAGCTGTTGAAAATGAAGAAATATTTTCAGCTGCATGATTACCCCTCCCGGGTAGAAGCTAGAATTTCCCCCTACCACTTGCAAGGAAAGACACCCATGTGGTGGGATCATCTTAAAAAAGCCAAGAACCTTGATGAGAAGACGATCACATGGAGGCAGTTCAAAAGATATTTCAAAGAGAAATATTTGTCCAAGTATTACTATGAAAGAAATATGAAAGAGTTCTTTGAACTTGAGTTTGGAACTATGACAATGGAGGAATATGATAAGAGGTTCTTTGTATTGTTGAAGTATGTCGACTTCATCAAGGATGAGAAGGTCAAAATCCAAAGTTTTCTAAGTGGGTTATTGTTGATCAAAAATTGGTCATCTATATTTTCTCGCTCCTAGTCTAATAAAAAAAATTGATATCGGGAAAAGAAAAATTTTGAACTATTATAAGTTCATTGTGTAGATTTCAGTCTCATCCTCATCACACATTTCACGGATTCAAAATCTGAGTCTGTATGCCTAAGATATTCATAATTTTATCTAAAATACTGACAAAGATATTGCAAAAAGAACTTTGAATTTTTTGACTAAGTACTCTCCTCACTTAGTCATTTCTCTCACCTTCCATTTCCATCCATCTCCACACTTAACCATTTTCCTCTCTTATCCCTTCACCTCTCTTCATACTTGCATCCAAATCATTTTTCCATTTTCTCATTACTCTCATATTCCTTTCATTTCTCATACTTAGTCATTTTTCTACCTTTCATTAATTACTCTCCTCTCTCTTCCTCTCCTTTCCATACTTAACCATTTTTCCCTCTTCCACTCTCATTCCATACTTAGTCATTTTTCTCTCTTCCACTCTCATTCCATACTTAGTCATTTTTCCCTCTTATATTTTACTCTACTCTCCTTCCTCACTACTCTTATTACTCTACTCTCTATACTTAACCATTTTTCTCTCTTCTCTCTTCCTTACTCTCATATCCATTCTTAACCTTTTTTATTTATTTCTTGCACTCTACTCTCTATACCACATATTTTGTAACTCCATGAATTTCTCATATTATTTTAATCTTATTTATATTTTCCTAAGTTTTATGGACACACACGATGTGTCATACATATACAAGTTGACTAGGAAATGACAAGGCAATGACTTGGTGGCCAAAATATTACCATGAGATATATTTTTGAAGGCATTGTTGACACTTGAATCCATTATGATTGAAATGGAAACCTCACGAGGATGTAAATCCCCCTACATTTTTATAGAGGTGATACTCCTCTTTTAATTTTCTTGGGATTTCTATTATTCAAAATGTGGGACTTGACAGAAGTTCATTGCGGTAATTCAAAGAAACATAAATATTGTGAGAAAATAAAAGGAAAATGTTTTTGTTTTCTTTTTAAAGAAAGTTCATGAGAAAGGACCAAGAATCACACACTTCACACATTTAAAGTAAATAAGCAAAATTTCCTTACATCCATCATAGTTTAAGATAAAGATTTATGATCGCATAAAATAAAAAGAAGATGATCCACATGCATAAGAGAACTTTAACAGAGTGGGCACATGGGAAACTCAAAAAAATATAACGATAGATCAACCTCAAATAATTTATATTCTGAAAACAAGGTTACAAAGCACAATTGAGATTGTTACCAAAGTAGCTCTCTTGAAATTTCTAAAAAATATATATTATGTTACATATTCTTTGAAATTTTAAATGTGTTTGTCTTAAAGACTTGGATTGGGGATCCCGTGAACCATAAAGCAAATAAATAAAAGAAATATGCTTTTAGAAGGAATATGGTGGGCGGTAGAATAACAAGAAGACCTAGTAAGAAGAAAAGAGAAGTTATCAGTCTTCGGTTAAACCTTTCTAGTGAAAGAGGTGGAATAATTGGATGAAGGACTTGATAAAGAAAAATAAGGTTATGATCAACATAAAATTACTATGATGGTCTCTCGTCTTTTCACTTGCTTGTTGATGTCCTTTAATCGTTTTCATCAACGGTTACAAGAACCGTCTCAACTGCTTATTACCGTTCATTGGTCAGTTTATAGATAGATTTCTTGAACCATTATTCAATGTAAATTTTCATTGGTGCCACGTTGATTTCATGTTGTATTTTGATGTTGAACGACTCACCCTCCAAGTCTCTCAGATGAAGGTAAATTCCATGTAAAGTTGCTTCAATATCCTGATTTTTCACGGAGTAGTCCACTAGCCAATTGTCTATGTCGTCCTCATTATATTCAAGTATACCATAGAAATTTTCAATTGACAACCCTTTAAATATATCAACTTGATCATCAAATTGTTTCTTTGTTAGGAACAACGAGTTGAGGCTCAACTTGGGATCTTGGACTTCATTAGTTTTTCTAGCTAAGTCTACCTCCGTGAGTATTTTTAATAGTTTTTCCCTCATCGATATGGCTTGGCTACACGTTTGAACAATGTTATTCAAGTTTTTTATCTTTTCATTCCAGCACGTGTTCAACTGTTTAATCCAACTTGGAGAGGGAAGATCCTCCTCTCTTCTCCTTAGCTTTGTCATGTTGGAAACTTTAACACCAAAGGGTACCACAACATCAAGGTAAAAACCTTATTCATTTTTTAGGTCGACTTGCAAATACTCATGAAAGGTATGAGCCCTCGAGCCAAAAGAAATAATGTTTTTTGAAATTTCCCAAAATTTTGTGATCAATGCCATTCTTTACTTGATATTATTCTCCACATAGCTCCTAGATGATGTAAGTAAGATTGAGGATCCTTTTAATTTATCACCGGGCGTAGTGGGTCCAACAATTTCCAATGGGTTGGAAAGGAGTGGAAGAGGCATTAAGGTCTCTTCTAGTTCCTTAATTCTCTCCTTTAACTTTGTATTTTTTGCTTCGAGACCTCCAATGGTGTCTTCCAATTCATCGTCGGTTGCTCTATGGATTCTGGAAATCTGAGAAGATCGCATATTTATTAGGTTAACATCTGAATGAGAATTCCCTTTTTTATTCTTCACATCACTCTTCTCAATAATTAATTTCTTAGATTCATCGTCAAACGCAGCGCTCTGAAATACAAATGACTCTTATTCATCAAAGGTCTCATTCTCAATAATTTCCAACGACAGATTATGGTGGGCCATGCCTCCTAGATGATCAATGTTAGGAAACATTTTCCTTATGTCAACCTTGAGCTTCATATCTTCAAGGGAGAAGTTGTTGATGTCACTTTCGACGCGATGTTCCTCCTCCTCTTGTACAATATTCTTCATCTTCTTCCTTAGAGGAAGTTTATGTGAGCTTTCAATTTTTCCCAGAGGGGTTTATGTTGATCACTTTTCTAGATGGGTGGGTTGTTGGAGAACTACTCTGAGATGTTGTAGTCTTAGGAGTAAAAGTTGGGGACTGGGCACTTAGTATTTATGAATACAAAGTCCCCAGTTTTCCAAGGCAAGGATATGAATTGATTTTTTCGTTTCTCATGAAAAAAGTGTAGCCATAAATTATATTTCCTTTCCACCTCTGTAATAAACATTAGTTCAGAAATATGACATGGAAGAAAGGAAGGATTTTCCTTAGCATCGAAAATCCTAATAACATTGTAATTTTCCATTTTCTCCAACATCCCCTTTTTATCCAGGAATTTACTTGCCTCGACGAATAATCTGGGGTATCTTTTCCAAACAAAAATCCTTTAAAAACCAAGACAAAGTCATTGAAAACTTCATAAAAATGCAAGGAAGCTTTGTGCCTCCACAACGCTTGGTACCAAAAGGTCACTGGGTCGAACTCACAATTCACCTTCCTGCAGATAGACAATTTAGGAAATTTATAGCAATATGCTATCGCAAATACCAAATAAGAGGCCATAACAAATTTCTTATCCTTTCTGTATTGTGATAATTGGGAATATATTTCAATGGAAATAAGTTTTCCCCAATAAAAAGTGGCTTTCTCTTTGACAGTAAAATATAGGATATAAAGAATCATACGTGAAATATTGGCAATACTTTCTTGGCATGTCACTCTCGTGAATAACCAAGTAATTTCCTGAAAGGGGTTTTTGAACGAGTTGACTTGCAACCTGGTAATATCTTCAGGGATGGCCGCAGGATTCTCCAAGAACTCGAGCAAGAGGTCCAGGCTGTTTTCATGCTTTTCCAGGAAATCCTTGCAATCCTCCCCTTTGAAGGTAAGTGTCAGCTCGGGGAGCTTCAACATTTTATGAAACACTTGAGGTGAAAGAGAGATGGGAGAATGGTCTTGAAGTTGAATAATCCATTGAATTGGTATATATTTATCAGTGCACCAGGAAACTAGTTCCTTTCATTCGAAAACCTCAAGGACACACCATGCCCGAGCAATTTCAGATGTCCAAATTACTTCCTTCTGAGCAGAAGGGGATGAATAGTAAGAATACGCTCTAGACCACTGAAATTTTTGGTCCTCACGTCCAAAAATTCTCAAAGTATATCCATAGAAATGTTGTCGAGTTTTTGCTATCACAAGTTGACGAGGACATTTTTTTAATCCAGATAATATTTGAAATGAGTACTTGAGAGAGATAATATAATCTTCTGCAAATCGTGCTTTAATGTGGTTTAATAATAAATCTCCTCGATCCCTTCGCTTATTAATGATGATATTTGTGGAACCTGCATGATGAGTTATTAGCATTAAACCATACTAAATGCATATTGGGAAAAGCGTGAAGGTGGCGGGGACTGACGAGAGCAATTAGGATTTGGGAATTTTGTGAACCTGCCAACCCAGGAACCCGCGAACCCACGGTCGTGAAAGGTTGAAAGTTGGATAAGTGTTGGAATGTGTTCTGTCGGACTCAATATAGGAGAGATGAGATACTTAGGAGCTCGGGGAGTCTGATGGTCAAAATGTAGAGCGTAAATCTCTTGGGTGAAAAATGTACATCGCGGAATGAGGGATATGAAAGCTTGAACCCACCCACCCGGGAACCCGTGACTGCAAAAATGGTTAAGTATAGGATGATACGATGGTTGGTCAGACTCATGATATGGTAATATGAATGGAAGTGAGAACCCACGATCCTTCCAACCCGTGAACCCGTTTTTTTCAAAAAATGATTAAGTATAGTAACTAGGAAGAGAGAATAGAAGGGAGAAAAGAAAAGGGGAATTTGAGTAAGTATAGAAGAGGGAAAAGAAACTGACAAAATAATTTGGGAAAATAGAAAAGGGGAGGGAAATTTCAGAAGCGGGAATTGATATCAACAACTGGCTCCAATTGTGGGATGATAACCCCTTGTGGGTTGTCAAGAATCCAAAACCTTTCATGACCAGGTGCTTCTGCAAATTGGGCTATGGAGTCAGAGTAAGAATATACAAACTGAAAAATAAAATTATGTACAATGAGAATATGAAATTCTTAAGAGAAGAAACATTTCAAATGTTTATCCTTGACAGTCAACATTAATATTTTACCCTTCATGTCTTGGATCATATAGGATTTAAAACCCAATATCTTCTTGACGATGTATGGTCCAATCCAGAGTGCTTCAAACTTTGTATGAATCGACGGTTTCTCCTTCACCTTGTTTCGAAGTAACACCAGCTCTCCCTTCTAGAAATTATTTACAGTTGTTCTTTGATCAAAGTATCTTTTGACACTTGGTTGCCTTTGAGAGGTTTGATTCAGGGCTTTCCTTCATTCTTCTTCCAATTTTAACAACTGGTTGATCTTCCTTTGGATTGGTGAACTCTCTTCCGTATCTTCGGTATTAACCACAGAAGTCAATGCATTGAGCTCGAGGATAATTGTCATTTTCACTTCTTTCCAATAAACCAATGTATAAGGGGACATCCCAGTGTTTTCCTTTGGAGTCATTTGGCTTTCCCACAACACATCAGTCAGCTTCAGATGCCAATTCCTTCGGTTCTTGTCAATGGTTTTCTTCAGTATCTGAACAAGTGTTTTATTTGTGGATTCAGCAAGCCATTACCTTGTGGATATTAATTTGATGACTGACCCATGATAATTCCATATTCTCCACAAAATTATGCAAACTTTGACCAGATGAAAATCGAACCATTATCTTTGATAAACTTATTTGGGACACCAAACCTCGACAGAATATTATCTTTGAGGAACTTAATTAGCTCTTCAGAATCAACCTTTTTTAATGTCATTGCTTCTGTCCATTTCATGAAATAATATGTAGCCATGAGAATTTAGATATATCCCTTGCTATACTTTGGATTAATTGGCTCGACAATATCAAGTCCCCATTGGGAGAACGATTGTTCTACAATTATGGGTTGTAAAGGCATCGCAGATCTCTTCATTTTTCTTGAAAATTGATGGCATGATACACACTTCTTTATCCTGGCATATGAGTCTCTGAAAATTGATGGCCAATAGAATCTAGCTCTTATTATATTGTGAGAGGTGGTGGTAGGTGCAAAGTGTCCACTGCATATTCCTTCATCGAATTCTCTTGTCAGTTCTTTGGCTTGATTTTCATCAACACATCTCAATAGTATACCATCATAATTCCTCTTGAACAATATATCAGCGATCAACACATATTGATTTGCCTTTATCTTCAATGTTCTTCGCTCCTTGGGGTTCATGGTGATAGGAAATTGCATGGACCTTGAGTAGAATATAATATCTCTATACCACTCTGAATCAACTAATGGTTCTCCTACTGAAATTGAAATCATTCCATCCACATAATCACCATTCGCGATGAGCTTGCATAAACCTTGTTCTTTGATAGCCTTTAAAGGTTTAATCTCAATATCATATTCTTGTATCTTTGCCAACCAGTTATCCCATTTTCCTTCTCTCAACTGTTAATTCATAAGTATCTTCATTGGTGATGAGGGAACATAGGAAATGACATGGGAGTTCAATATGTACATTCAAAAATGCATTACTACTTTTACAAGAGCCAAGGCTTTCTTTTCCAGTTCCAAATACCTCAATTCATAGTCATGTAGGGTTTTTCTCATGAAACTTATTGGGAGTTCTTCACCTTTGGTAGTCTTCTGAGTGAGAACAGATGCAACAACTGTCTTTGTAGCAAATGAATAGATGATGAAATCTCTTTGAAAATCCAAACTAATGAGAAATGGAGTTGCGGTGATTGCTCCTTTGATATTGTTGAAAGCCTCTTGATTATATATTGTCCATTCGAACCTCTGCTCCTTTTTCAGCAACAAATTGATCGTCTTTACAATACTTTCATAGTCAGGAATACACCTTCGCACAAAATTGATCTTGCTGAAAAATGTTTGGACTCCCTTCTTGGATGTCGAGGGATTGAGCTCATTTATTGCTTTAACTCTTTCCGGATCTATGTAAATCCCTTCCTTGCACATAATGTGGCCCAACAATTTTCCTTGAGTTACAACGAACAAGCATTTCTTTGGATTAAGAGAGACACCATATAATCTTCATCTTTCAAAAACTTTTCTAAAATGATGGATAAGATCACCCCTTGTTTTTTAATGCACTGTCAAGTCATCTTGATAGTCTACCACAAATTTTCCTATCAACCCACTCAATGCATGATCCATTGCCCTCTCGAATGTAGCTCCAACATTCTTTGAACCAAAGGGAATTCTAGCATATGCATATGTCTCCCAAGGTGTGATAAATGTTGTCTTTGCCCTATCTTCCTCAGCCACCCAGACTTGGTTATCTCCATTAAAACCATCCAACATGGACATGTAGGTTGATCCAACAGTGTGTTAGAGAAGGGACTCCATATTAGGTAAAGGAAAGTTTTCCTTTATGCTTGCTTTGTTAAGGTCTCTGAAGTCAACACACATCCACATTTCCCCGGTCTTTTTTCTTACAATCACAGAATTTGAAATCCAGTCGGAGTGTCTAATGGGATAAATTATTCCCACCTTCTTCAATTTCTCCAATTCAATCTTTACTAGAGGTTTTAGTTTGGGATTCATCATCCTTATTTTTTGCTTCACAGGCTTTGATTCTTCCCTCAAAGGAAGGATATGTTGTAATATATTTTTATTGTAACCTTTCAAATTATCATAGGTCCAAGTGAACACATCAATTTATTGTTTGAACAAGGAAACACATTGTTCAAATTCCTCAGTGGTGCAATCAACTGTTAGTTCCAATATTGTCTTTTCTTGTCTCTTGCACTTTTCGAATTGAAACTTCTTCAAGGATATTCTTAGCATGATCATCTTTCGTAAAAAGAGATTCAAATTGTATACAATCTTTGGGGACAACAAATGAGTGATCATCTTCATCATCATTATTCAAAAACAAAATCCAATTGTTCATCGTTCTCAAACACTTCAAATATTCTATGTTATCGGGCATGGACAGTCGAAAATCTCTTTCTACTTAGAAAGACATTTTTCTTTGGATATCATATGGGTTTGACAATGAGGCCGCCAAGGATAATGAATCTGACTTGTGATTATTGTCCCTTAGAATGAAAGAAATGTTGAAGGAACTGAAATATTCCATCAATTCGTTAACTATTTTGAAGAATAACTTGAGTCTTTCTTTCTTGATTTTATACTTCTGGGTGACCTGATTAATTACCAACTTGGAGTTGTCAGTCACAATTAGATGTTCTATTTTCATTTCTTGTGTGAGGACCATCCCTTGAATTAAGGTGTCATACTTTGCCTCGTTATTAGTGCATTAAAACTCCAGTCTAATAGAATGTGGATGTATAGTCTTACTTGGACTCATAAGAACAATTCCAACTCCATTCCCAAAGCTTGAAAAATCTCCATTGAATGACATCCTCCAATAGCCTTCGAACAGACATTCTTGATTCTTCATGTCTTGCACTTGCTCTATGCTTTCGTTATGTTCCATGTCTAGGATAACATAGTTTCCAATCCCGACATCTATATAATTCTCCATAAATTCATTGTCCTTCTTCTTGAAAGAGAAGGGTTTTCTAGGTTCACAGGGCACTTTAATCATTGTTCCTTCTTTGCCTGGCAACATCATACAACTTCCATCATTCATTATATATCCCCCGATCATAGATTTCCAATATCTTCCCAGCACAACTCCATATGTTGGAGGAAGGTCTACCCCAATAATATTGAAAATTGTAATGATATGGGGGTTGTCGTAATCCAAGAATAAAAGTCCTTGATTTCTTCGTAAGCTGGCTCTTTTCTAGAATCAATTTCATATATACTTTCATCGATTTTATAATACTTGGTGCAACTCATTCCCAATGCCTCCATGACCGCCAATGGCATGATATTAATTGTTCGTGCCCGTGTCAACTAAACAATTATGTAGTGAAACATCATGATTTTCAATAGAAATGTAAAAGGGTGGAATTTTACCTCTCTGCTTGGAAGTTGACTGGCCCGGGCTTTGTTTTGGACTGGTAATAACAACTTCTACTCTTTCAGATAGATTGTCCAACAATTTCAAAACTTTTTCCCTTTGTTGGGGAATATTCACCACTTCTGTAAAGGGCATGGTTATCCTTAATTTACTCAAATTCTCTACAATATTATATGTCATTTGAATGGAGTGATGGGTATTATATATGCACTAAAAACATAGTAAAAAACCTCAATTAAATTGTCAACCCGGGGTAAGTAAACTTAGAGTTGTAGCAAAATATATGCCAAAGGTAGAAGGGTTGGTAGGAGTATAGTCTAACTAATGAAGGTAGCTATTTAAGTCTAATCTACTCAAGAAAATCTATCAAATGAGAAAACCCTACTAAGCAACTTGAAAATAGGTAACCTAAGTACTTTTGGGCCAAGGATCGATGGATAGTTCTAAGAAAGCAAGTAAAAACCCTATGTAAAGCAAACTAGTTCATAACAATAAGCAAAAGCAACTGTCTAAGCATATCAATAAACAAATGACAAAAGCAAACTATTTTAACTTGCCAACCTATATCCAATGAGTAACTACCCTATGAAAGCAAGTAAATAAACAAGCAAGCAAATAAAGCAAATAAACAAGTAAGCAAAGACAACTAAATAACCTATTAAAGCAAGTAAACAAAGACAATTAACTAACCTATTAAAGCAAGTAAGCAAAGACAACTAACTAACCTATTAAAGCAAGTAAGCAACTAACTACTACAAGCAAAAAATTCTCATTGAACAACTATCTAGCCTAAGAGGCAAGTGGACTAAATTCTTAATTCAAAGATATTTCTAATTCATGAAAGGAAATATATTTAATTGAAAGCAAGAAGAACTAACAACTAGTCTTGAACCTATGATAAGAAAAACTACTATCTAGTCTATCAGAGCAAAGACTATCTATCCTACAACAACAATAAAACTATCTTTTGAAACTATTAAAGCAAGGAACTATATATTCTGATCTATGAAAGCATGAAAACTATTTCTTTTAATCTATGAAAGCAAGAAAACTATTTCTTAATCTATGAAAGCTATAAAACTATCTTTTAACCTATGAAAACTCAAATATAGTGTTGGTGGTTGTGTGAATGCATCTGGTGTCGTATGATATTTCGATGGCACTTGACAACAAAAGATAATTCAAGCGGTATAAGCTCAACACTGATCTCAATAGCAAAGTGAAAGGTATGGATTAAACAATCCAAAGAGAGTTTAGCCATGACAAAAACAATGTTAAATACCCTGCATATTCATGTATAAACCATCAACAACATAACGATATCATCATTATACTTCTATACTACATAAGCAAAACTAGATTCAACCATTAACTAAGAAATATAATTGCAATTTAATTCTAGGAAAGGAAATTCATAAATGAAACTATGCTACATCTATTCTAACAATTCAAAGTTCAAACTACAATAAAAAAGTGCTTGAAAACATAAATTAAAACATGACATTAAAAGTAAGCTGACAACACCTTAATAAAAAAACTAATTAAACAAGATCTATATAAAAATGAGATAAACAAGCTATAATGAAAAATTGTAATTAACTCTATCCATCCATCAAATCCTTGTCGAAGAGAACCCAAACAAAAACTTTGTTCTAGTCTAATTAAAACTTTGTTTTAAACTTGACTATAAAATCATAAAAGAAAGCATAATCTAATATCTAATTGGGCATGGGGTTAGTCTAGGGATTTGCAAATCCGTTCCTAATCTATAAGATCAATACATGTTAACACATCTCATCATTCTAACCTGTAAAAGAGAATCAAAACAATTAAACTACAACAAACTAATTAACACAATAAAAATATGCATGTACAGAAAAATAAAGAGAACAATTAAATCATAAAATGCATGAACAACACAAAGATAGTTACCAAACTGTTGGTGGGCCCCCCAGCAAGTCATGGTCACTCTCTAAAAGCACACCACGCGCTTAGCAAGATGAATTCACCATAAAAACTCAAAAACGTAGTTCTAGTATAATCAGGGAATGTAAAAACTCAAAACAGAGTAAAAACATATTTGTCCCTATCACACTGATGTATCTACTACTTAACAACTATCTAACCATCCTAGTGGTATTTATAAGCTTACAGAACAAGTGGTAGACCACAAGAGGGTTGAACCACTTCTAAATTTGGCAAATTACAATAAATGATGCCCTAACTACTAAAACAGAGCGAGCCAATAATCGCTCAGCTAAACAACCAAAACTGAGTTGTCGGGAGCTCAGTAGTTGAAGGGGGCAAACATAAACAAAACCCACATTCCCGATTCGCCCATCACTGGCCGCCAATACCATAACCTTCAAGTCGCCCTCCGTTTTTGTGCAATATGCAGTGCTGGATAGAGTGTCGAATCGGGTACCGGAACGAGTGCTAGAAGGAGTGCCAGATCAAGTACCGAAAGTAGAAACGTGGTGCGTTTTCACCCTATAACATCAAAAACGTGAATAAGATCCTTGGAAATGTAAAAGCATGATGAATTATACTCGATACAATCATTAAGCATGAATCATACGTACCTTATGTCGATCATACTGTTTTAACATAAAATTCTTCAAAAATCTCCTTCAAAAGATGAAAAACACGTATGTACATGTGGCAAAAGTGTATAATAACCATCATAAAAGTGATCATATCTCGGGCCCAACATTACCCCCACACTTACAATTTTGCAGGCCCCGCTGCAAACAAAAAGTAGTTACCCATCGTGACTAGGCTTGTTGAGGAGGATCAGCTTTAGAAGCCTCTCCCTCTTGCTGTGAATAATTTTCCTTGTGCCTCTTATGTTGCTTCAGTTGTGCTCTGAGGCTGCGGTTAGATTTAGTCATCTCATCGACCAACCATTGAAGATATTTAAATTTTGTTTGAAGGACTGCATTGTCATGATGAAGGTGTGTATCTATTGTCTTCCTTTCCTCCAACTGTTGGAGAAGATGATGGTTTTCATTTTGTAGCTCCTCTATGGTTGGGGCAAAATTAGTGATCTCCAAGGAAGGCTTATATCCTTTGAGGGATGTGGACAATCTATCCATTTTAGGATCTAGAGTAGGCATGGGTGAAGTAGGAGTGATGGGAGATCAGTAAGGTGAGGTAGGTTCTGATTTTGTTTTCCTTAGTGGCTCTAATCCATATGAAAAAAATTCCCTAGGTTTCTTATGAGGTATCTCAAGGTTGGAGGACACTTGGATAGGATCCGAAGCAGGTCGAGGTTTTGCATAAGGCTTGGTTCTTGTGCTCTGGGTACTCTTCTGAAAGGGTCCTTTACCAAATCGATTGGCTCCCCTCTTTCTTGTGGGAATGATGGGAAATTATAGCTGCATTACTTCTTGGATATTTTTAGGTGTAGGATCAAGAGAGAGTGAAGGCATTGGGGGGTTAAAAATAGGCTTCTTTTGGTCTTTGCTCTTGGTCTTTTTACCTGATGAAGAAGTAGGGATATCAACAAGCTTTTTGTATTGTTCCGGCAAAGAGAGGTTTTATGCAAGGGTGTTTGGAGTTCTTGGAGAGCGAGGCTTGGATGGAGAGATAGTTTTTGGGCTAAGTGGTTTTTTGCCGATCTTAACTGTCAAGTGAGGGTTTGCAAACTGGTAGATAAAGGCATCACAATTTTTCCCCTATTTCTCTAGTTCGACAAGAACGAGAAGTTTGATCAAGCCATGGTGGAAGAGAATATTGTGGGGGTTAGTCACATTCTTCCTCACTTGAGCGGACATCTTCTCTGAGATTTTGAGAAAATAGAAAGGGAAGTTCAAAGGTTTGTTAAACAGAAAATGAGCCAACAATCTGA
This sequence comes from Picea mariana, assembly GCA_032191745.1. Classification (NCBI taxonomy): domain Eukaryota; kingdom Viridiplantae; phylum Streptophyta; class Pinopsida; order Pinales; family Pinaceae; genus Picea; species Picea mariana. Next base: position 62,483 of record JASDQU010374342.1, on the reverse strand, counting down.
AATGACAAGCTTTGAAGGTGGAGTATCTACCTTCACATGTAATTAACCTTGTGATGGTGATGAGGGGATTGATCAATTCCACCTTTATCCACTCCTTAGCATACCCTTTTGCTCCTGAAATGCTCTCGAATTTGGGCTTAAACACCCTGTTATAACTTGAGCGTGGGAATTGGTGGTTTTTGAACCATCTATCTCCCATCCTTCTGAGATTTGTAGCTGCAGCAATGGAATCTTCTGAAACTTCAAAGGTAAGAGACCCTACATGTGTTGTCTTACCATTGAAACCGACTACAAATTTCATGGAGAGACCATCATCATGGCCTTGCAAGCTAGACAAAAATGGCCCCTAGCCTGCACGCAAAAACACTTCTCTGCACTGTGCAAATTCGGGAATGGAAAACAAGTCTGCATAGGAGGAAGTTTTGTATCTCCTAGGCATTGTGACAGATGTGAAATTAACCAAGCAAGGGCACGAACAGACTAAGAGATGGCACGAATTGGGCATGGTTTGCGCGTGATTTGAACACGGGATGAATTAGCAAAGGTTGGGTGCGATTCCTTAATGCAAGGCAGAGAAAATGGCAAGGGCAAATGGGGATAATGGTTTCCCAACCCGATTTTGAATGCGCTTATGGTGGAGTACGTTGAACACATGTGCGCGAGAGTTGGCATGTGTGGGAATTTTGAATTCGATGGCTCGTTTTGGGGCAATGTAATGATGTTAGATCAATGTCCAAGTCTTTTGACTTGGACATTTGATCATAAACATATGGAGCATCTACAATCAATGTCTACAACTAATTCAATTGAATGTAATTGAGTTCTGGTTACCTGGAATCTAGGATAGTTATTGGTGTGTAATTCACATGGCACTTTGTTCGACTCCTCATACGACATTTCATATGGCACCTCATACGGTACTACATCCGGTACCTCTGTGTTAAATACATTTTCACTTCCTGTAATGGATAGCCTGCAAATTTGAAGTGTTTTTGACGATCACAGTGGTTTAATGAGTAGAGGCAGAATGCTCCATTGTGGTTGATTTTTCCACCACGCTCACTCAATCCTCTTGCATATGACATATAATGACAAAACCTACAATGAAAAGGTTATAGCAAGCATAAAACATGTATTGTCAAACCTACAATATGCATCTTGTAATGAAAGATAAACCGATAAAAGTGATCTAGTCTGTTAGGCATATGTTTAGTACTTTATAGCACACAGGAGTTTAGCATTTCAAACATAACATGACTATTAATGTAATAACCGGTATCATAGAAATAATACAAAAATTCTTGCAAAGATTATTTCTCTGGGCAATGATCATTTGTCATCTCATGAACCCCTCCCCCACACCTAAGTATTGTGACACCTCACAATAAAAAGTATAGGAAACCAGTCAGTATCCCCCAATAGTCAAATATTTATAGTATGTCAAGTGTAGAAATAAATTTCACAGATTGGTCTAACGAGACGATTAGAAGATGGCCCCACCTATAGGATAAGAGATCCTATATATAGATAAGAAGAGATAGGCAAGAGAGTTTCAAGATATTCTTAGAGTTATTTCCCAATGGAAAGTGTATGAGATTCATTAACCTTAGCTTAACCACACATATTTCATGTCATCTTTGTCTGCAAGTAATGACGTACATCAGGACAAGTTTAAATTTATTATTTATTTTTGGCAGATTACCATCCTCGCTAGGTAGAATGCCCCACTGCCAGCAAGCATGTTCAGTACTCCGGCGGGTTTACCTAGTCATACCACAGGCTGGTACCTGCTAGTAGACCTGTTCAGTATCCTGACGAGTTAGCCTCTTAAACCCTTAGAGACTGACCCTCCATCTTTTAATATTTTAGTATAAGATTGCTTATGCAAGTAGATGGGGGAACAACTCTGAAAACATATTTTTCTTTCTTTTTTCAATTGGGATGGTATTTATGTTAGAGGATGACTTTCCATTATATTACTTAGTGATTGTCCCGATGTAAGGGGTACTTAAGTGGATGTGGCCTATCTAAAGATATGATACAATAAAGCTATTTAGTGTGTAGTGGATGGTACCATTGAGAAAGAACAGAAAGGTATCTCTAGGCTCAACTTACTTTCTTCCTTTGTAGTTATTGTGATGTTTACATGACTAACCGCTAATTAGACCTCCTTGTCACTCTTTGATAAATACACTTGACTCACTTACTCGGGTTTCTTGGAAAAACTGTACGAGAGACCTCTAGGCTTGATAGTTATGGTATCACTTCCTTATACAATGGTGAAGAGTTTCAAAAGAAACTACTTTAGAATGCCTAAAAATGAGAATTCTTGCAAAAATATGGCTAATTACAGTAAGTCAATATTCATTTGATGCTTTAGCAGACACAAAATTCAAGTGTAACAATGTTTGAAGAAAGATCCTTGAAACTGTGTACTCCTGGTGAAATAAATGCTTACAGAAATATCTAGAATTGCCTTATTAACAAAATTCAAAAACTATTTACATATATACAGTAGGAAATTCAGAAAAAAATTCAAGAACAAGGGGGGAATTCCCCATATACTAAGGCCAATGCCTTGTCAGTTGACATGACCTGTAGAAAATCCTCTCTAGAAATGGACTTATGATAAAATTTAAGTCGGTGTCCATTTACCACAAAGGAGACTTGTCCATCGTCAATTGTTTTAATTTTTATAGCTCCATTGTCATATATAGTGTCTACCTCATAAGGGCCCAACCACCAGGTGGTAAGTTTGCCTTTAAAGGTTTTGAATTAGAAGTCAAACAATACAGCCCAATCACCAGGTTGGAAGTGTTTCTTCTTAATAAACTTGTCATGCCACTTGCTTCTCTAGTTTTGGACTAATATTGTCCATTGGATGGAATTTTTCCTGATTTCATCCAATTCGTTCAATTGTAGGGCTCGTTGCTTCTGAGACTCATCTAAGTTCAATCCTAATTCTGCGGCAATACGGAAGGTCCTTACTTGGAATTCTATAGGTAAAAGTACTTGTTTCCCATACACTAGCTCATAAGGGGTATGCCCAGTGGTATTCCTCCAGGTGGTCTGGTATGCCCATAAAGCTTCTGGAATCCTATCAGCCCAATCTCAATGATGTAACTAAACAGTCTTGGTCAATATGGCTTCCAGAAATTTGTTTGTGGATTCTACCTGACCATTGGCTTGCGGGTGGTATGGAGAAGATTTACAATGTTTAATCCCATATTTATCTGTTAGCTCTTTCATCTGCTTGAAAGTGAATTGAGTGCCTTGGTCAATAAAAATTTCACGAGGAACACTGAAGCAAGTAAAGATGTCTTCATAGATGAATTCGACAATAGAATTCTCTGCAGCCCTAAATAGGGCTTTTTCCTCTACCCATTTGGTGACATAGTTCGTACAAACCAAAATATAGTTCTTCCTATGGGACATGGGTGAAATTGGTCCTACAAAGTCGAGGGCCCATTTTTCGAAGGGTTCTATCATAACTTGGGCATGCAAAGGCATTTCGTCAGCTGACGTAGGTCTTCCTATCCTTTGGAAACTATCACAACTTCTCATATATTTGGCAACATCTTTGAAAATGCTAGACCAATAGTAACCCGAATGTAACACCTTATATGTTGTACGATTGTGAGAAAAATGGCCACCACATGGTCCATCATGACAGCTTCGTAGTATATCAGGTACCTTGTCCTCTCGGACACATCTACGAATAATCAAATTAGGACCTGTGCAAAAAAGATCATGACCAACCCAAGAGTAATTAGCACTTTGTGTAATAATTTTTTGCTTTTCATGAGGTGACAAATGAGACGGTAACTTCCTAGTAGCCAAATAGTTTTCCATATCTGCAAACCATGGGGTGTTGACAGAGAGGGAAAAAATATGCTCATCTAAGAAACTATCATCTAAAGGGATGTCATCATCCTTATTTTTTATTCGGGAAAGAAAGTCAACTACTACATTATCCTTTCTAGGTCGGCCAAGCACAATAATATTAAATTCTTGCAATATAAAAAGCCACCTGGTCACTCGGACATTAGTTATAGGTTTTTTCATGAGGCATCTAATGGCAGAATGATCAGTGTGTACAAATACTTCATAACCTATAATGTAATGATGAAACTTGTTAATAGCATGAACAACTACCAAGAATTCCTTCTTGGTGATTGTGTAGTTCAACTCGGCAGGGGACGAGTTATTGCTCACAAAATAAATGGCATAGGACTGTTGGTCCTCTTTTTTCCCTAATACTCCTCCTATTGTGGTGTTAGAGGCATCAGTGGATATATGAAATGGGAGAGTCCAATTGGGCCCTCTAAGAACTGGTGCCACAGATAATTTATCTTTCAGGGGTTCGAAGGCAGTTTGACATTGCTTAGTCCAAACAAAATCAACATCTTTTATCAATAATCCAAACATAGGTGCAGCAATCTTTGTAAAACTTTCAATAAACCGCCAGTAATATCCGGCATGTCCAAGAAATATTCTTACCTCTTTCTGAGTCTTGGGGGGTGGAAGTCTGACGATGACCTCAATCTTTGCAGGATCGACTTTTATCCCTTCCGATGAAACATGATGTCCTAGAATCACTCCTTCAGTTAACAACATTTTGCATTTTTCATGACTTAGAGATAGGTTCATTTCATGGCATCTGATGAGGACCTTTTCTAAGTTGTCTAAGGCTTCCTGGTAAGTGTTACCATAGACTATGAAGTCATCCATGTAGACCTCCACCTCCACACAATCATGAATAAGATCACCAAATATCCCTAATACTGCTTGTTGAAATGTGGCAGGAGCATTACACAATCCAAATGGTAAGACCCTATAGGCATAGGTGCCCCAAGGACAATTAAAGGTAGTCTTTTCTGGTCCTCGGGTGCTATAAGAATCTGATTGTACCCAATGTACCCATCTAGAAAGGAAAAATACTTCTTTCCAGACAAGGTATCTAGAACTTGGTCAATGAAAGGGAGAGGAAAGTAGTCTTTCAGAGTGGCCTTGTTGAGTTCCTGGAAATCAACACAAATTCTACATTTTCTGGTTACTTTCTTTGGAACCACTATAAGCGGGGATACCCACTTACTGTCAGAGATGGGATAGATAAATCCGACATTTAACAACTTTTGGATCTCCTCCTTGACTATGTCTTTTAGTGTTGGGTTCATCCTTCTCTGGGGTTGCCTAACAGGTGTTACATCCCCCTGGGTATATATGTGATGGATGCATGTGTCGGGGTGTATACCCTTCATGTCAGTGTATTCCCAGGCAAATGCTCCTCGTTGTTCTTTAAGGATATCTACTAACTGTTTATGTTGGTTTGTATCTAGCTCGGAGTTTATATGTAAAAATTTCCCTGGACTAATCTCGTAGGGCATAGTATAAGACATGGTAGACTCATATATCTCATAAATAAAAGATGTTGAAGACAATATGAATGGATCTAATTGTTCTTGAAATTTTTCCCCAAACATGTATTCAAATTGGGGAAAAGATTGTGGAAAAGCCACACATGTGATAGCAGAAATAAATTGGTTTAGCACATTTTATGTTGTGTGCTTCTGAAGTGCCCATGCATGGTCACTTGGTAATACAGGTTCTTCCCAGTCCTCGTTATTGTATGGACATTCAATCCACCATAGGTTCTCCATAATAGGTTGAGCTGGAAGGTAAATGGTGAGCTTCTGGATAGAGAGACCATTTGAGATGGTCATTTCTCCTTCTCTACAACCAATAAATGCATTGGTTGTGGCTAGCCAAGGTCTTCTCAAAATGACGGGATGGCCTTTAGCATGATCCTTTGAATGAATG
>JASDQU010374342.1:28698-43390 GCA_032191745.1 Picea mariana | reverse complement strand
TATCTTTTGAAACTATGAAAGCAAGGAACTATATCTTCTGATCTATGAAAGAAGAAAAACTATCTCTTTTAACCTATGAAAGCAAGAAAACTATTTCTTAATCTATGAAAGCAAGAAAACTATCTTTTAACCTATGAAAACTCAAATATAGTGTTGGTGGTTGTGTGAATGCCTATGGTTTCATATGATATCTCGATGGCACTTGACAACAAAAGATAATTCAAGCGGTATAAGCTCAACACTGATCTCAATAGAAAAGTGAAAGGTATGGATTAAACAATCCAAAGAGAGTTTACCCATGACAAAAACGATGTTAAATACCCTGCATATTCATGTATAAACCATCAACAACATAACAAGATCATCATTATACTTCTATACTACATAAGCAAAACTAAATTCAACCATTGACTAAGAAATATAATTGCAATTTAATTCTAGGAAAGGAAATTCATAAATGAAACTATGCTACATCTATTGTAACGATTCAAAGTTCAAACTACAATAAGAAAGTGCTTGAAAACAAAAATTAAAACATGACATTAAAAGTAAGCTGAAAATTACAATAATCAACAACTAATTAAACAAGATCTATATAAAAATGAGATAAGTAAGCTATAATGAAAAACTGGAGTTAACTCTATCCATCCATCAAATCCTTGTCGGAGAGAATCCAAATAAAAACTCTGTTCTAGTCTAATTAAAACTTTGTTTTAAACTTGACTATAAAATCATAAAAGAAAGCATAATCTAATATCTGATTGTGTATGGGGTTAGTCTAGGGATTTGCAAATTCGTTCATAATCTATAAGATCAATACATGTTAACACATCTCATCATTCTAACGTGCAAAAGAGAATCAAAACAATTAAACTACAACAAACTAATTAACACAATAAAAATATGCATGTACAGAAAAATAAAGAGAACAATTAAATCATAAAATGCATGAACAATATAAATATAGTTACCAGACTACTGGTGGGCCCCCCAACAAGTCGTGGTAACTCTCTAAAATCACACCACGCTCTCAACAAGATGAATTCACCATAAAAACTCAAAAACGTAGTTCTAGTATAATCTGGCAATGTAAAAACTCAAAACTGAGTAAAAACGTATTTGTCCCTATCACACTAATGTATCTACTGCTTAACAACTATCTGACCATCCCAATGGTATTTATAAGCTTATAGACCAAGTGGTCAACCACAGGAGGGTCGAACCACTTCTAAATTTGGCAAATTACAATAAATGATGCCCTAACTGCTAAAACAAAGTAAGCCAATAATCGCTTAGCTAAACAACCAAATCTGAGTTGTCGGGAGCTCAATAGCTGGAGGGGGCAAGCATAAACAAAACACATGTTCCCGATTCTCCCATCACTGGCCGCCAATACCATAACCACCAAGTCACCCTCCATTTTTGTGCAATATGCAGTGCTGGGCAGAGTGTTAGATCGGGTATCGGAACGAGTGTTGGAAGGAGTGCCAGATCAAGTACCGAAAGCATAAACATGGTGCATTTTCACCCTATAACACCAAAAACGTGAATCGGATCCTTGGAAATGTAAAAACATGATGAATTATACTCGATACAATCATTAAACATGAATCATACATACCTTATGTCGATCATACCGTTTTAACATAAAATTCTTCAAAAAGCTCCTTCAAAAGATAAAAAAGACATATGTACATGCGGAAAAAGTGTATAATAACCGTCATAAAAGTGATCATATATTGGGCCCAACATGGAGTTTGACGTCATGTGTTGATTTTTACTTCCAACGCTATCCCTCACTTTCTCATTTTCTCTTTTCTCATTTGTTTTTTTTTTCTTTTTCTTTTTGGTTCTCTTTGTCAGAATCGCCTTTATTTTTTGGTCTATTTACAAATCCTCTTGTTTGGGTGATGATTTCTTGCGAGTTGGGATTGTTGTCACCCTCTTCAAATAGATACATGGATCTCTTGCATCCGTCCATCTGCATAGTTTCAGAGCTTTCATTAGGTGAGTAATAATTATCTTGCTCAATTAATTTTTCTTCATACACATCATCCATAACAACTGCATTAGGAGTAGGTTGCCTGGGAACCCTTGGTCTTTGCGGATTATCCGTGTTTTCAAACCTCACATTGTTTTCTTGGGGAGGGTTCCTTCTTTGCTCTGGGATTGACATTCTTGGATTTGCCACATAATTATCTACCCTTCTCAGTCTAGTTATCTCATTTTGCATTTGCTTAATAGTTCTGTTCATCTGTGCACTTTCAATTCTTTGCTTAGTTTCTTGTGTTGCCACAAGGTCAACCTTTACATCAGGTATGGTTCCCTTGAAAAATAATCCTCCCATTGTTTGGTTTTGAGTTGGTCTAGGCTTGAATTCATCGTTATTTCTTGAACTGGAAGATCCTTGATTATCAATACTCAATCCTTACAGCTGCCTTTGTACTTTTCCGAATATAAGGTCGAGGTCGGCACCCATTTCAATCATAATTTCTTCCATTTCAATGGCTTTAGTCATTGCCTCCTCCAAGGTATCCATTTGGGACATCCTGATAGCATATTTCACATTCGGGGGTATTGCATTCTTATAAAAACTAAGAATGACTGGGTCATTTGGTCTTTTATATTCTAGAATCCTACTCAAGGTTTTATTGAACCTGAGATTAAAATCTCGTATTCTTTCATTCTTCCTCAAACCAATCTGGGTGAAATCAGTGAGAAGAGTATGATAAGAAATTGGAGGGGCGAACATAGTCAGGAACATAGCTTCGAGGTCATTAAGTGAGTGAATTGATCTAGTGGGAAATGTTGTATACCATTCATATGCTCTTCCTGATAAGGTTTGCAGAAACAACCTTAGTATGACAACGTCATACTTAACACGGTGAAAATTACAAACATCAATAAATAAGTGCAGATGCCTCTTTGCATCGATTTCTCCATCTCCAAAAAATTCCTTTAGGGTGCCCTTAGGGAGAACAGGGAGATCATGTTTCTCAACTATAAGATTCAGAGGGGAATCTCTTACCCTCCTATTTTCAAACCTTAAGTTCTCTTGATTTCTTACAGCATATCTTCCACCTCCTTGTCTCTCCTCATGATGCTCGTCTCGGGGTTGTTCATTTCTTTCTACCATATCCGGAGAGATTCCAGGGATAGGATTTTCACTTCTAAGAATAAAGAGTTTATTTCTTTTACTTCTGGTAATGGGTCCCTTGTATTCATCCAGCTTCAATCCCGACCTTATTCTTGTGTTTCTCTAGCTAGCCTTTGATTTCTTCAGTCTTGTCACTCTTTTCTCCTCTGTCTCTAGAGGATTTATCTTTCTTCTTCTTGGACTAAGATACTCCAGGACCTTTCTAACTCTTCTCGGGTCTTGATTTTTGTTATTACTAGATTGTATAACTGATGTAAGATGTTGCGTTGATTGTTCAATCCAATTTCTAATAGGGGTTGATCGGCCAGGGGAAAAGTCATATATTTTTTCAAAAAATGCTAGACCATGTTCCAAATTTCAGTTCATTCCCTAGTATGGTCTCCAAAAATGTTTATGCTTGAATCTGTTAGGACCGAAACGACAACCTCACAAGGATGTAAATCCCCCTACATTTTTATAGAGGTGGTACTCCTCTTTTTATTTTCTTGGGATTTATATATGCTCAAAATGTGGGACTTGACAGAAGTCCATCGTAGTAATTCAAAGAAACATAAATATTGTGAGAAAATAAAAGGAAAATGATTTTGTTTTCTTTTTATAGAAAGTTCATGAGAAAGGACCAGGACTCACACACTTCACACATTTAAAGTAAATAAGCAAAATTTCCTCACATCCATCATAGTTTAAGATAAATATTTCAAATCACATAAAATAAAAAGAAGATGATTTGCATGTATAAGAGAACTTTAATAGAGTGGACACATGGAAAGCTCAAAAAAAGATAATGATATATCAACTTCAAATACTTCATATTTTGGAAACAAGGTTACAAAGCATAGTCGAGATTATTCCAAAAGTAGCTCTCTTGAGATTTTTAAAAAATATATAGTCTGTTACATATTCTTTGAAATTGTAAATGTGTTTGTCTTAAAGACTGGGATTGGGGATTTCATGGACCATAAAGAAAATAACTACAAGAAATAAGCTTTTAGAAGGAAGACGGTGGGTGGTAGAAGAACAACAAGACCTGGTAAGAATAAAAGAGAAGTTATCAATCTTCAGTTAAACCTTTCTAGTGAAAGAGGTGGAAGAACTGGACAAAGGAATTGATATAGAGAAAGAAGGATATGATCAACATAAACTTACTATGATGGTCTCTCATATTTTCACTTGCTTGTTGATGTCCTTTTATCATTTTCATCAATGATTACAGGAACCGTCTGAACTGCTTCTTACCCTTCATTGGTCAGTTTATTGATAGCTTTCTTGAACCATTCTTCGATGTAACTTTTCATTGGTGCCACGTTGATTTCATGCCAGATTTTGATATCGAATAGCTCACCCTCCAAGTCTCTCAGATCGAGGAAAATTCCATGTAATGCTTCTTCAATATCCTGATTTTTCATGGAGTAGTCCACTAGCCTGCCTATGTCATCCTAATTATATTCAAGTATACCATAGAACTTTTCAATTAACAACCCTTTAAAGATCTAAAATTGCTCGTCAAATTGTTGCTTTGTTAGGAACAATTAGTTGAGGATCAACTTAGGATATTTGACTTCGTTAGTGTTTCCGGCTAAGTCTACCTATGTGGGTCTTTTTAATAGTTCTTCCCTCCTCGATATGGCTTGGTTGCACGTTTGAACACTGTTATTCAAGTTTTTTATCTTTTCTTTCCAGCACGCGTTCAAATGTTTAATCCGACTTGGAGAGGGAAGATCCTCCTCTCTTCTCCTTAGCTCTGTCATGTTGGAAACTTTAACACCGAAGGGTACCACATCATCAAAGTAAAAACCTTCTTTATTTTTTAGGTCATCTTGCAAATACTCATGAAAGGCATGCACCCTTGAGCCAAAACAAATCATGTTCTTTGAAATTTCCCAAGCTTCTGTGATCAATGCCATTATTTTCTTGATATTATTTTCCAAATAGCTCCTCGCTAATGTAAGTAAGCTTGAGGATCCTTTTAATTTAGTAGCAGGCATGGTGGATCCAAAAATTGCCAAAGGGAGGACAAGGAGTGGAAGAGGCATTAAGGTCTCTTCTAGTTCCTTAATCCTCTCCTTTAACTTTGTATTTTCCACTTCAAAACCTCCAATGGAGTCTTCCAATGCATCGCCAGTTGCTCTATGAATTCTAGAAATCTAGGAAGGCTGCATATTTCTTAGGTTAACCTCTGAATGAAACTTCCCTTTTTTATTCTCCACATCACTCTTCTCAATAATTAATTTTTTAGATTAGTTGTCAAAGACAGCGTTCTGAAATACAAATGACTCTTCTTCATCGAAGGCATCATTCTCAATAATTTCCAACGATGGATTTTGGTGGGCCATGCCTCTTGGTTGATCAATGTTAGGAAAAAAATTCTCGATGTCAACCTCAAGCTCCATATATTCGAGGGAGAATTTTTTTATGTCACTTTCGACATGAGCCCAAGTTATTATCTTCTTTTTCTTCTAGAAAAGTATGGATAAATGAATTACTAAATCCCACTGCTAACATATGTTCCAAAAAAAATCCATTAGGGTCAAACCCTTTTATCCTTTCAGCATACTTGAGATTCAGATTGTGGAAGTGGTTTTCAAATTCATCGATTTTGTTCATATTTCTGAATACAAAGTCCCCAATTTTCCAAGGCAAGGGTATGAATTGATTTTTCCGTTCCTCATGAAAAAAGTGCAGCCAAAAATTATATTTCCTTGCCATCTCTATAATAAACATTATGTCGGATATATGACATGGAAAAAAGGAAGGATTTTCCTTAGCATTGAAAATCCTGATAACATTGTAATTTTCCATTTGCTCCAACATCCCCTTTTTATCCAGGAATTTACTTGCCTCAGAGGATATTCTGGGGGTATCTTTTCCAAACAACAATCCTTTAAAAACCGAGACAAAGTCATTGAAAACTTCATAAAAATGCAAGGAAGCATTGTGCCTCCACAACGCTTGGTACCAAAATGTCAGTGGGTCGAATTCACAATTTACCTTCTTGTAGATAGACAATTTAGGAAATTGAGAGCAATATGCTATCGCAAATACCAAATAAGAGGTGATAAAGAATTTCTTATCCTTTTTGTACTGTGATAATTGGGAGATATTTCAATGAAAATCAGTTTTCCCCAATAAAAAATGGCTTTCTCTTTGACAGTAAAATATAAGATATAAAGAATCATACAAGAAATATTGGTAGTACTTGGCCTGTCACCCTGGTGAATAACCAAGCAATTTCACGAAAGGGGTTTTTGAGCGAGTTGACTTACAGCCTGGTAATATATTCAGGGATGGTTGCGGGATTATCCAAGAACTCAAGCAAGAGGTCAAGGCTGTTGTCATTCTTTTTCAATAAATCCCTGCAATCCTCCCTGAAAGTAAGTGTTGGCTCGGGGAGCTTCAACATTTTACGAAAAAATATAGGTGAAAGAGAGATGGGAGAATGGTCTTGAAGTTGAATAATCCATTGACTTGGTATATATTTCTCAGCGCACCAGGCAACTAGTTCCTTGCAGTCAAAAACCTTAGGGACACACCCTGCCCAAGAAATTCCAAACGTCTAAATTAATTATTTTTGAGAAGAAGGGGATGAATAGTAAGAATACGGTCTAGACCACTAAAATTTCTGGTCCTCACGTCCAAAAATGTTCAAAGTATCTTTGTAGAACTGTTGTCAAGTTGTTGCTGCCATAAGTTGATGAGAGCATTCTTTTAATCCATATAATATTTGAAGTGAGCACTTGAGAGAGATAATATAATCTTCCACAAATCGTGATTTAATGTGGTTTAATAAGAAATCTCCTCGAGCCCTTCACTTATTAATGGCAATCTTTACAGAACCTGCATGATGAGTTATTAGCTTTAAACCATACAAAATGCATATTGGGAAAAGTGTGAAGGTAGCGGGGACGAACGAGAGAAATTAGGATTTGAGAATTTTGTGAACCCGGGAACTCGTGAACCCGTGATTGCGAAAGGTCGAAAGTTGGCTAAGTGTTGGAATGTGGTTTGACGAATTCAATATAGGAGAGATGAGAGCTCGGGGAGTCCGATGGTCAAAATGTAGATCATAGATCTCTTGGTTTCAAAATGTACATCGTGGAATGAGGGATATGAATGCTTGAACCCTCGCACTCGGGAACCTGCGACTGCAGAAACATTTAAGTATAGGATGATACGACGGTTAGTCAAACTCATGATATGGGAATATGAATAGAAGTGAGAACCCGCGAACCAGCTGTTTTCAAAAAATGACTAAGTATAGTAACTAGAAAGGGAGAATAGAAGGGAGAAAAGAAAAGGGGAATTTGGGTAAGTATAGAAGAGGGAAAAGAAATGGACAAAATAAGATGGGAAAATAGAAAAGGGGAGGGAAATTTCGGAAGCAAGAATTGATCTCAACATGCACTAAAAGTTAAGCTAAGGCATAAGTTCCTTTACTTCACATGAATAATAAGGAATGAATTTTCATTATAAACACCAATGTTTCAACCACCACAATTCATGTGGCATGGGAATTTTAAAAGAAAAGACAAAGCTAAATCAAGGGATAAGAATGACCCACGAAATTAATGGACGATGGCTGAGTCATGATCTTGTAGAGGCCATAACTTGAGCTCCGGGCATCAGAATTGCACAAAGTTTATACCGTTGGAAAGGTATTTTGACGAAGAAGATTATGGTATAGTTTATAAGGGATGAAAATGGCCAATTGTTTCCAAAAAAATGAAGTATTAGTCAGATTCATTTTTAATGGGTCTCCGTGACAATTCAATTTCACGAGCTCATATCTTAAGATCTGGGAGTCTGATTTGGGAAAACTAAATTAAGATGATGAAAGATAACATATGAAGTGATTTAAATGGCTGAAAATTTGACTATCACTTCCTACTATTTTAAAGGGCAATTAATTAAATTTTGAAAATAAAAGTTTATTTAAAAAACTTTTATTAAAAAAAGGAAAGGGACCCATTTTAAAGATACAAATGATAATGATGTGAACTCATTTATAACACTTAAATGAGACGTTAATTAAAGTGAATGATTCAATAAAAGAAAATTGTAGGGGAAATTTAAGAAGGAAAAACCCTAACTACTCAAGTAATTAGAAGATCTAATTTTAAAAAGGAGAAGAAGTGCTTCATCAAGGGTTCAATAATAAAAATGATTAGAGTGGCAGGGCAGAAGATAAGAAGAAGAAGAAGGTACAACCATGAAGATACAACCAAGATTTTGATCAACAAAGAAAGATCTCCATCTTCTCTACTCTTTCTCTTCTTCTATACCATTTCTTATAGCTTTATGCTTGAATCTCTGAATTGGGCACAATGATGAGTTCTTGAGTGCTCTTCTTGTATTCTTCAAAAGAATTTTCTTATATGATCATGGAGTATTTACATCCATATACATGACTGCCAGATATTTTGTAATGAAGAACATATTTTATGAATAAAACTCCACAAAGAATTACTTCTGGGTTGATTTTGATTGTATCTTGTAGCTTTGAGTCTTAACTATGAGATATTTGAAATTGATCTATCAAATTCTCTTTTGATCTTTATAGTAATACTCTTTTAAAATTATTTGAGATGATAAAATTATTCTCTCATATTTCTCATGAAGAATATATGGATGCATTTATATTTGATTAAGAAGGTTTTGTCTGTGATGCTAATCACAAAGAAATTTTGATGTTGAAGCCCTCCTTCAATCTTTTCTATTGTTAGAAGAATTCCTGCTGCACATAAATATCAGATCAAGTTATTGAAGAAACATTTTTATTGGATAAATTTGAGCAATAAATAGCTATGGTTTTCTTCCTAATCATTCTCCTAATCCGATATATTCAATATATATCTTTTAGCCAAGAGGAGTACCACCTCTCTAAAAATGCATGGGATTCATATCCTCGTGAGGTTGTCGTTTCAGTCCTAACATATTCAAACGTCAACAATTACCCTCCTACAATGACAATATTCAATATGATAAACCCAAGACCTTGGAAGAAACCATAAGGAGAGAAAGGCATGTTTATGAGCAAAGCAAAGGAAGGCCAGTGTTCCAAAAGGCTTGGAATGACAAGATGAAAGGGAAAAATGACCAAAGGTAGAAAGGTTTTTAGCCACCCTTTTTCAGGAACAACTCCCAAAAAATCAACAAGGTCAGTTAGCCCAAAATGAGCACAAGATGACAGATTCATTTGGGAAAATGCCAAGGCAACAATCTGTGCAATGTTGGGGATGTGAGGGAAATCATTTATATATGTATTTCCCTCACAAAGGAGAAAGAATGAGGATTGTCCACAACATTCAGGATGATGAAATAGTTGAATACATGGGAGAAAACATGCCAAGGATTTATGCATCCTTGGACAACAAGCAAGCGTAATATCAATCCCCCATGATCGAAGTGGAAAGTAAGATCGACAACCATCCCATATCAATTTTGATTGATTCTGGAGCTAGCCATAGTTACATAAATTCTAATATTGTTGAAATATTCCACTTGCAAAGAAGTAAGCATGATAAATCTTGGTTAGTTCAATTAGCCACGGGGGCTAAGAGGAAAATCAATGAGTTGGTTAAATATTATCTAATAGACATGAATGGAGTTAGCACAAAGGTAGATGTAAACATCATACCATTGGGTTGATATGATTGTCTAATTGCCATGGATTGGTTAGAAGAACACCATGTTTTCCTAGATTGTTACAACAAGACAATCACATGTCTTGATGAGGAAGGGAAACAAGGCAAGATTCAAGGCATTCCAAGAGTTTTATCTGTTAAAGATATTTTAGCTATGCAACTGAAAAAGAGTTTCAAGAAGGGATGACATGTTTTTGCAGCCCATATGGAAGAGGCAACAAAAGATAAAGTGACAAGCATTGAAGACCATCCATTCTTGAGGGATTTTGAAGAAGTTTTTAGAGAGATACTGGGATTTCCAACAAAAAGAGACATTGGTTTCTCTATTGATTTCAAAGCCAAGGGTTTCCCCAGTGTCCAAGACACCATACTGAATGGGTACACTAGAATTGAAAGAGTTGTAGATGCAACTTGAAAAATTGTTAAGGAAGGGGTATATACACCCAAGTGTGTCACTTTGGGGAGCCCTGGTTCTCTTTGTAAAGAAGAAATATGTAACCTTAAGGTTGTGTATTGATTTCAGGAAGTTGAATAAGGTCACCATAAAGAACAAGTATCATTTGTCAAGAATTGATGATTTGTTTGATTAACTGAAAGGTGCAAGAATATTTTCGATTTACTTGAGATCAGGCTATCATCAAGTAAGGATAAAATAAGAAGACATCAGTAAGACAAAATTTATGACATGATATGGGCATTATGAATTCACGGTAGTGCCATTTGGACTATCAAATGCCCCAGTAGTCTTTATGTGCCTGATGAATGAAGTGTTCAGGTAGTACCTGGACAGGTTTGTGATTGTGTTCCTAGATGATATACTTGTCTACTCTAATTCATAAGAGGAACATGAGAAACATTTGAGAATGGTGTTGCAAATTTTAAGAGAGCATAAATTGTATGCAAAGCTAAGTAAGTGCATCTTTTATCAAAATAAGATTCACTAGTTGGGGCATATAATTTCAACAACAGGGATAGAAGTTGATCATGAAAAGATAGAGGCCATTAGAGGATGGTCAATGCTGAAGAATGTGATAGAGGTCAAATCATTCATGGGTATTGTCGGTTATTACCGAATATTCATAAAATAATTTTCAAAGATCGCAAGTCTAATCACTTCTTTGCAAAAGAAGGGAGTGAAGTTCGAGTGGACTTCAAAGTGTGCAGAAAGATTTCAACAATTGAATGAAATATTTACAAGTGTGTCAATATTAAAGATTGCATATCCAAATGAATATTTTGTTGTGTGCACCGATGCATGCAAGGAAGGGATCGATGGATTCCTTAGTCAAAAGGATCATGTGGTCTGCTATGAGTCCAGAAAATTAAAAGGGCATGAAAGGAATTATGCTACCGATCTAGAGTTAGTATCAATTGTACATGCATTAAAAATGTAAAGAAATTACCTAATGGGTAAGAAATTCGAGCTAAGGACAGACCATGGTGGTCTGAAATATTTGTTTTGACAACCAACACTAAATGCTAGGCAAACTAGATGGCTAGAATTCATGAGTGAATATGACTTCGAAATTAAGCATATAAAGGGCAATGAAAATCAAGTGGTCGATGCACTCAGCGGTAGAGCTCATGAAGTGCATGTTATAGCCATTAGCATGTACAGGACTGATCTAAAAGATCAAATTTTTGCAGCATCAAATTCATATCAAAATTACTTAAAATTAAATAGATATTACAACAAGGTAATTTTCAATGGAGATTTAATTCTTATGAGTTGAAAGAAGATGGAATTCTCATGTACAAATGAAAGGTATATGTGTTGACTTCCAGTGAGCTAGAAAATGCAGTGTTGAAGGAAAAGCACAATGTGTCATATGTTGGGAACCCAGGTTATCAAAAGACCATTGCAGTTGTGGGAAGCCAATACTTTTAGCCAAGAATGGAAAAGGAAGTGGATAATTACATAATTAGATGTCTAGAATGCCAAAAGTTAAAGACATGGCATAGACATCCAGCGGATTTTCTACAACCATTGCCCATTCCAAAATGGAAGTGAGAAGTTTTTATAGTGGATTTTATTACAAAGTTTCCTAGAAGAGTGAAGAAACATGATTCCATTGTGGTGGTGGTGGATAAATTGACTAAAGAAACACATTTTATTCAAGTAAATACTACACACAAGGCAACAAATATTGCATATGTATACATGAAATAAGTTTCCAGGCTACATGGAGTGTCGAAGGCAATAGTTTTAGATAGAGATACAATGTTTACATCAAAATTTTGGAAGGTTTTACTCAAGGGATTTGGAACAAATTTAAATCTTAGTACAATGTATCATCCAGAGTCAAATGGGAAAATAGAGAGGAATAAAATGATAATTGAGGACATGCTTAGAATGTATGTGATGGACCAACCATCAAAGTGGGAAGATTATATTCATTTAGTTGAATTTTCCTACAACAATGGGTATCAAGACTCATTGAAAATGACTCCTTTTGAAGCATTGCATGGCAGAAAATGTAACACACTAGTGAGTTGGGATAATCCAACAGATAGAGCAGTTGTTGGGATAGAATTGTTAAAATAAATGGAAGAGTAGATGGCAAAGATCAAGCATAATTTAAAGGATGCCCAGGATAGAAAGAAAAGTTATGCAAATAAGAACATAGTGTTTATATATTTTAGAGTGGGCGAACATGTGTTTTTAAAAGTAAAGGCAAAGAGAATTTCACTAAGATTAGGAAGTTGCCTGAAGTTGGCAACAAGATATTGTGGACCTTTTGAAATCTTAAAAAATATAGGGTCAATTTCATACATGCTAGCATTTCCTAGATCCATGAGAGTGCATAATGTATTTAATGTATCATTATTAAAGAAGTATGTGTCTTACCATTACCACATAATTTATTGGAATGTGATCCAGGTGAAGCATGAAGGGGATTTCTGGGTGGAACCAATATGTATCCTGGACTGGAAAGTAAAAGTGCTCAAGAACAAGTTCATAGGGTTGGTAAAGGTTAAATGGACCTACTACGGTTCTGAAGATGCTACATGGAAGCATGAATAAAACATACGGGCAGAGTACCCACAAATTTTTGGCAATTTTGAAGAAGATGGAATGCAAGACTTCATTTTGAACAACTAGAGTTCTAGAACCGCATCTCAGATTCCTAAAAAACTATGATGGGACCCTGATAAAAGAATGAATCATTCCTTGGGTTATCTCTGATAAACGAATGGTATATCCCTTGGGTTAACCTTGATAAATGAATGGTTCATTCCTTGGGTCGGCGAGTTGTGAGGAACAAGATATTATGGTTGGAACTACTATTGGAGTTGTAAAATTGTAGAATTTTATTTTCTAAGTATTGTGATGTAAATTTGCATATATGTATATCAGCATAGTGTGCACCGAGTATGGTGAAAATTTGTAGGGGAGGCGAATGTAACATCCCCACTATAATCTTCAGTTTAATTAATATTTAATGTAGATAAAATATGTGGCTACGACCAAAACAATGTAATATGGTAATTGTACTTCTATGTTTTAATAATAAAAATGTGATGTCAGCTTCTAAGGGGACATGGACAATAGATGGGGGTTTAATTAATTCAAAAGAGGGGGGAGTGTCTAGGATAATGGCCAAGAGGGATCCAAGTGGGAATTACCCATGCATATTAATTCAAACCATTTTCCTAAATTTGTATATGAACCTTCTAATTTTTTATTGAGTGTTCCCAAAGCTAGTCATTTAATGCATGTAAGAGGGTAGGTGTGAGTAGTCACATCCCAAATTAATTGGGGACATGGGGGTTGAGCACAATCATCTTGGGGAAGAGTGTGAGTCAAGAAAGGCAAGCCAAAGGGAGAAAAATCGTATGGGTGGAGATATCAGTTTTACACATGGAGTTTTTTTTCATGAGGAGCAAGTAGAGAGGAAAAAGAGAGCTTGAAGCTAGTGCATCCATGGAGGGTGAATTCTAGAGAACGATGGAGTGCATTTCGATCATTTTGGAGCTAGAAATTGAAGAACCAGGTTGTTAGACGTGAAGAGTGAACTCTTGAGTGAGTTGAACTAAAACAACAAGTGTTTTTTATTGTTTGTTGGTAGTTTTCCTAGCAACAGGTTCCCTTGAGTTCCCAGCTGAGAGATTCCTAGCTACCTATTCTATAGAGACCCTGATAAACGAATGGGATGCTCGAGATCAGAGGAAGATATCTGGTGGAAAATCAAGATAGTTGTAGGAAGATATCAGTGGGTTGTTGGTTTTATGAGTTGTGAGTGGACTATGAGAGACCACCCTCTTTTGTGGATTACTAGCCTCATCTTAGGGGTGACTGGATGTTGAGATTTGGAACAATCAGTCTATGGTTGGGTGGAACGTCTGTACCAAGCAACTGGTTGCACAACCATTATTAAAAGATAAGTGTTTATCTTTTTTCTGCCTTGTATTTATGAGTTATTTGTTGTGCATAATCTTTGTAAATGAGAATGATTTATATGTTGTTGTAATGAAGTTTAATAGTTGCATTCATATCTATTTTAGCATGTTGTAGATGCATATAAATAATGGTAACAATTAGCAGTTAAATTTGGTTGATATTCGTAGCTATAAGCTACAAGAAATCAGTTAGTTGTAAAAAGAATTAATTTAGTTAGCAAAAAAATTGTTTTTATGAGTATTACGCACTACAATGTCCCTTGGTTGGGTTGGGGAGTCGTTATACCTAGATTGCTACTCCTCACATTCTAACATAAGATGATCAATATGATTAGAATTAGATCATTGTATCCAATGTCTATCTCACAACAACAAACCCAAGCATCTAAGAAAAGAAAGTTGCCAAAAAAGGGATGATTTTATCATAAAAAGGCCCACATGGTTTGAATATCATCTAAACTTAGAAAGCTCAAACATTGTTTGAAGGTACTTA
>JASDQU010374342.1:0-14430 GCA_032191745.1 Picea mariana | reverse complement strand
CCATGGAGACCAGTGCCTCAGCAGCGGACTTCTTACCGTCACTAACTAGACCCTTATTATTATGATAGATCCCGGTGCTACCGAGATTTCATTTCTGGAGCAGTGCTAAAAAGAATTAAGGTAAAGGAAGTCAAAGAGGGTGAGTTTATCTTTGTAGAGATGGCTTCGAGAGCCAAACAGAAGGTTGGAGGGAAGGTTATGGGTTGTACCCTTAACCTGGGATATTTTGTCACTAGGGCCAACCTGTACATCATGATCTTAGGATCTTATGACGTCGTGATCGGTATGGACTGGTTGGAATCGCATGAGGTGATACTCAACTGTAAGACGAAATGGTTGAGCTTGGTCGATGATGAGGGACAGAGACGCGTGATTGTAGGATGAAACCAAGGAGTTTCCCTGAGGTTCATCTCATCCTTGCAGCTACGAAAGAGCATGCGCAAGGGATGTAAGCTTTATATGATCCTTCCGTTAAATGAGAAGGGAGTAGCGGAAGGTCTAGAACACCTTCCTGTGGTGAGAAAGTTTGTGGATGTCTTCCCGAAGGAGTTACTTGGGATGCTGCCAGAGAGGGAATTAGAATTTACCATAGACCTAAAATCGTGGACTAAACCAATAGCGAGAACACCTTATCGTATGTCGACCCCGGAGTTATGGGAGTTGAGAATGCAACTGAAGGATTTGTTGGACCTGGGACTGATACGTCCTAGTGTGTCACCGTGGGGTGCACCTATAATTTTCATACGAAAAAAGGATGGGTCGTGGAGAATCTGCATTGACTACCATCAATTGAACAAGGAAACGATCAAGAATCAGTATCCATTTCCAAGGATTGATGATCTGTTTGATCAAATGAAGGGTGCAACGGTGTTTTCAAAGATTGAGTTGAGATCAGGGTATCACCAACTACAAATCAAGGAGGATGGTGTCCCTAAGACTTCCTTTAAGATGAGGTTCAGAGAATATGAGTTTATTGTTTTACCGTTTGGACTAACAAACACCTCAGGGGTATTTATGAGTTTGATGAATGGGGTGTTCCGCGAGTACTTGGACAAGTTCGCCCAAGTATTCATTGACGATATATTGATTTACTCTCGGACGATGGAGGATCATGATGAGCACTTGCACTTGGTACTATAGTGTCTGCAAGAGAACAAATTGTATGGAAAATTGTCTAAATGCTTGTTTTACCAATCGAAGATTCACTACTTAGGGCATGTCATCTTCGGCGAAGGTATCATTGTGGATCCAACAAAGTTTGAGGCTATTATGGAATGGCATGTGTCGACGAATGTCCCAGAAGTGCGTAGCTTCATGGGTTTAAAAAGATAATACCGAGGGTTTGTTGAGGGATTTTTGAAGATAGACAATCTAATCATGGAATTGCATAAGAAGAACAAGAGGTTTGTTTGGACCGAGAAATGCGTGGAGGCATTTCATAGGCTAGAGGAGTTGTTGAAAACAACACCAATACTAAAGGTCCCTAAGATGGACGTGGACTTCTTGGTATGTGTTATCACATAAACTTGTCAAATCCTTAGGAATTTGTGGTTTCTACCTAAGTTTGCAAATTTTGTCTATTTCTTCTCCTTTTGCAGACCCGATCGTAAGTTTTCCTTTTGGCTCATAGTTTTCAGTTGTTTGTATTCACCCGTTTGATATGCCTATTTTTCCTTAGCAGCCTATCTGAGAAATGTCATCCCTTAGCCTTCATGTTTTCTCTAAGGTCGATCACTTCTCTCTTTTCCTTTGTCGATGAACCTTTTTCTTTCCTGAGCCTTTAGTCAGTCATCCAAGTAATTGTTCACAGGCCACAGTCATGAGCACCAACTGCAACACTTAGAGCAGTCAAATATGGATTCAAATCAAGTGAGCAAGCAAGATCAGTGTTCAATGACAGAGATCCATCAGGTGGAGTGGATCGACGGACATCGGGTGATCGAAACCATTCAGTTGCACGAAGAATAGCGTCAAGCAGAGTTGTGAAAACACGATGCTATCCTATCTGTCGATCCTAGGATGAACACGTGGTGCAGGATCAAAGTTTCACTGACTCGCGGGATGGAGCAGTCAAAGGGCTGAGTCGTGAGGACTCGCAAAACGTGAAGTCGTGAAATGATCGGGGTCATCCATTTTAGAGGGATGTGTGTCATTTGATCTGAGGGATTGTGATTTCATGACTCAAAGGTTTGAGCATAGAGCACAACATGAGTTTGTGAAACACGAAATCACGATGCAGCTGAAAGTTGGGCCCACGGTCACAGCCCACGGTCATATGGAATGTGGGGCCAAAAAGAAAGGGAAAGCACCTGTCAGAGCAGTGGGCGGCCGAAGTTGCTCGAGGAAATGATCTTGGTCATCGGATTCAAGGCAAATCCAACCGTTAATCTAAATGGGCCATTTCGCGGGAGAAGGCATCGTGATTTTTGAAATCAAGGGGAGTGAAAACTCCTGAAATGAAAAATCCTTAGATTTCATATGGATAAGAACGAGGTCATGGCCTGCGGTCATGAGGGGAAAAGGAAAAGGAGCTGCATAAAGAATCAAAGCACCTGAGTTGGTCACAGAGAAAGATTTGCATGGTCTCGAGGTGCCAGAATTGACTCGAAGGAGCTGTGAGCTCACCTGAAGCATTCATGGGTATCAGGCTTCCTCTTGATCCCAATGAATATATTTAATGGAAATAGGGAGGGTGGTTGAAACCTCGTTTCACCACATAAATGGAAATCATGGAAAATATGGTCGTGAAGGGCAGATTGTCAATCGAAAGTTCCCTGTCATGGATTTCCTTATGAATCCCATACTAATATGATCTTGCGTTTGATAGAAGAATGCAAGTGCAGCCTGATAGAAGAAGATGCAGATGGAAAGCCTTGAATGAAATGACTAGAGTGTGATTCTGAAGGGAGCAAGTTGTTTTGAGTATAAATACTCAATTTTGAGATTTTGTTAGGGTCGATGGTTGAGCTAAGCTCCCGATTTGTAAATTTGTAATGAATACTCTGGTTATGTATATGCATTTCAGACTTCTTGTTTAATGACAGTCAGCTTTCTTACTCCCTCTTATTTCCCTCTGATGTTGAAAGAGTTCATGATTGACTGATTCACTTGAATTATTGTGACTGCATTATAATGAATGTTTGATTATAGTGTTGTTGTAATTCCTTTTAGTTTCTTTGAGATTTAAATTCAAAAAGTTCTTGTGTTTAAATCATTCCTCCTTGAGCTGTTGAAAGACCTAATGCCCCCAGCAGACCTCTTCACTCTCCTCAAGTTCTTCCTTCCTACTCACCACTATATTAAACTTACTGACTGAAGTTAGACCAAGACCTCACCTGCTTGTGCTTTCCAACCCAGTTTTCTGATTTAGAACGATACCATCCTGAGCCTGCACCCATTTGACCCTTTTATAACCAACCTATGACATAAAAATCTGATGGGTATCGAGCTTACCTCTGCCGCAATCCAGAGGTGACTTCTAGTGCTAACATTTCTCATGTCGTTGTCGGGGACGAAATTGAATATTTTCCCTGGGATTGAACGCCAAAGCTTACTAGTTCTGAAGGTGCATCAAAACTTAGTACATAAAAGATTGCAACTATGCACCTGGCAACTCCATTGATGTGAATCCACTGGAGACTCCACTATTTCATTTGTGGCTTCTAAAGGCAAACACACGAGGTCTACTCCATAGCTACCTTTAGCAACACCTAAAGCCGACCCATAGAAAATTGTCAGAAAGGGAAAGGCCCTCCGAGAAGGTGCTTCTACTTTTGAACAGGTATTTTTGACAATTTTTGTTATTCTCCTATAGAAACTCCAATATCTACTTCCCATTTTCCTATTATACCTTATGTTGGAGTTTCCTGAAGTTTAAAGTTCGGGAGTGTTCCTATTGAGTTTTCTCCTCTTGGTTTCAGATTGAAGGGAAAAATCCTTGTCACTCCTCTCTCCCTAAATTTGTACCTTGGTCTAGACCCAGGACCTCAGAAGATTTTCCCACTCCAGGTTTTATTACTCCTCCTCCTGTTAGAGTTACTGATTTTGCAGAAAGGGAAACCTCTTTTCCTTTAAACCCTTTAGCCTTTTCTCATAATCCTTTGTTGTTTCCCTTTCCTCCAAGAAATTCAATTCCAGTCTCCCTTGTTCGAACCCCATCTCCTCCTAGTTATCCTCCATCGATCATCTCTATGGCAGGTGCCAATCCTCCTAGAAACAAAATGGATGTCATAGTGGCTACAAGATACGCCCCTCTAGTCCTACCTCAGCCAATGAATGCTCTCCCTGCTGGAGATTACCTAAAATACATGCCTAAAACCACTGGAGAGGAAGCCATAACTACTAAAGAACACCTTGTTGCCTTCTACAGTTATGCAAACAATCTGAACATTGAATACGAAGATGTTTAGATGAGAGTCTTTGTCCAGAGCCTTGATGGCGAGGTTAGAAAATGGTTTAGGGGATTAACCCTTGGATCTATTGATGGGATTGAGGCCTTAGATGATGTCTTCCTAAGGGATTCGGGGGATAAAAAAATATGTTATGTATTATATCACAGAGTTTAGGTCCCTAAAGAGAAAAGAAGGAGAATCTATCTCTGACTTCTCTAAAAGATTCAATAAAATGTATAATAAGATCCCTACTGAGATAAAGCCTACATAAGCCTCAACCAAAATCACTTATGCTAGTGCCTTTGACCCTAATTTTTGCATCTTGCTAAGAGAGAGAAGAGATACTTCCCTGGCTCACATTCAAGATGCAACCCTGGAAGTCGAATCTAACGTGTTGGCCGCTAACCGACTCGGGAATAAGGCTGATAGAGACATACCAAGGAAGAGATTTGAAGCCTCCACCTTCGGCTCCTCTGTTTTCCCCCCTCAAATGGATGAAGTAACCAAGTTACTAAAATCACTTTCAACCAGAATGGAAAAATTGGAAGTAGAGGGGAAGCCGACATACAGAAATCCTCAAAATGTTGATAAAAGAGGCAACTTCAGGAGGTTGAATAACAATGCTCCTTATATTATGCCAAAGGAACCAAGGGATAGAGAGAGAAATGATCATAAAATTCAAACTCCCCTTCAAAATAACCTAGTTGATGATGAGGAAAAGGAAGAAAAAGAGCTTGACCCTGAAATTCATTGTATTGGAGACACCTCCCCTTTTCCCCATTTAACTCAATCCGCCTATGAGGATTCCCTCATGAACAGTCAAATAAATGAGCTAAGTAAGGGTGAGAAGACAAATAGTGGTCCCAACAAATAAAACCTCCGGTCTAATAAGAAAGAAGGAAAGTCTAACATCCCTAATCAGCCCTCCAGAGTAGAGAAGCCTGCTAAAGACGCAACAAACAACAGCAAGGAAAAGAAATCTCAGAATCCTCCACCAATAACCAAATTTCTCATCCCAGAGGTGAGAGAAATTCTCAAGCCCCCTTCCTCCTTTAACTTTGAGCATGAAATTCAGAAGATCAGAATCCCTGTACCCCTTTCAGAGCTAGTCAAGCATGAAGATTTCAAAAAATCCCTCTCTAAGTTGTTGCAGTCTAAACCATCCCCTCATTCCAGAGACTCAGTAAACCTCCAAGACAAAAATCCAACAGTCATAGGTCCTATGGTAGAAGACAGGGATGACTCATCTCCCCCTTCTATACATCACTAAACATACATGACAAGGTGTTGCATAATTGTCTGATGGACTTCGGGGCATCTCATAATCTCATGACCAAAACCATCATGGAAGAACTCGAATTAGAAATCACTAAAGATTATCATGATTTATATTCTTTTGATTCAAGGAGAGTGCAATGTCTTGGGGTCATCAAAGATCTGGTGGTGACCTTGTTTCATCTACCTCTGAAAAGTGTGGTCATAGATATTGTGGTGGTTGATGTTCCTCCCAAGTTCGACATGTTGTTATCAAGATCTTGGATAAAAAGGCTCAGAGGAATGTTGAATATGGACCTCACATATGCTACCATACTTGTGTTTGGGGGGGAGCATAGGAGATTGTACAAGGAAGCTCGGTTGGCCTACATTGTTAGTGATGAAGAAGACCCCATCAATCATCCTATCTTTGCCCTTGATACTGAGTTGGGGTCTAGTTTATTACAGCTCACTAATACTCTTGAATCTCCTCTTGAGATCAGAAATCCCATTACTCTCTATGAAGACCCCCCTCCGATTACCTCTGTGTGGAAAATGTTCTTCGATGGAGCCTCCTCTAGAGAAGGTGTTGGTGTTGGAGTTGTTTTTTTGTCGCCTTTTCAAGAAATCATATCTCTGTCATACAAATTAGAATTTGAAACTACCAATAATGTGGCAGAATATGAAGCTCTTGTTTTAGGTTTGAGGGCTGCGAAAGACATGGGGATTGAAGAGTTAGCAGTCTTTAGAGATGTTGAACTAATTGTTCATTAGATAAAAAAAATGTTTATCAAACCAAACACCCCCGGCTCAGAAGTTACAGAAATGAAGTGTGGGATTCGGTTGACAGATTTTCTTGGCTTTCAACATTTCATTTGTTCCCAGAGAAGAAAATACTATGGTTGATTCTTTGGTCGTCTCAACGAGTCAGTTCAGGATCCCACTGCCACCTAAGCTCGGGTATGATGTCGAGATTATATATAGGCCCTATGTACCTGATAATATCAAGCATTGGAAGGTGTTCGAGGATGATCTTGAAACCATAAGATTTCTTGAGTCGGTTGATGAGTTCTCTACATTACACATTGGTTAGGATCATGATTCTGAGGGTGACCCTCCCCATGAAGTATTTTTGAATAAAATTTCTAATCACTGTATTGTTCAGTTGCCTAGCAATCACATTCCAAAGGGACTAGTTCCTTTAGAAAGATTGTTCGATGGGAACGATGTGGTAGTAAAGGGTAAGGTTTTGAGCGAGGATGTTGATGTGGTTGATTGTAATATTGTCACAAAGAAGAATCTGAAGTTCGTTAAGTTGTCAAGCAGCTTGTCAAAGGAACAAAGGGTCGAGTATGATGAGTTATTAAGATAATTTGTTGATTTGTTTTCCTGGACCTATGAAGACCTCGGGACATATGACACCAGCATCATTGAGCATAAGATCCCATTGAAAGAGGAGGCCAAACCATTTAGGCAGAAATTAAGACAAATAAATCCTATGTTTTTGCCTATTATGGAGAGGGAGGTGAAGAAGTTGTTGGATGCCCATATCGTTGTCCCGTTGAGATATTTTGAATGGGTGGCCAACATGGTCTTGGTGAGGAAAAAGAACGAAGAAATTAGACTTTGTGTCAATTTCAAGAACCTGAACAGGAGCTCTAAGAAGGAAAATTACCCGCTACCAAAGATGGAACACATATTGCAGAGGGTGACAGGTGCATCCAGGATTTCCATGATTGCTGGATTTTATGGCTACAATCATATCTCTATCCTGCCTAAAGACAGAGAAAATATAGCCTTCACCACTCCTTGGGGCACATTCATGTATGCCAAAATTCCCTTTGGATTGATGAACATAGGAGAAACCTTCTAGCGAGCCATGGACATCACCTTCATTGGAGAAAGAGATAAATTTGTGGTCATTTATCTGGATGACATAACAGTCCTCTCCGAATCCGATAAAGAACATTGTCAACATCTCAGGAAAGACTTCTCAAAATGCAGAAGTTTTGGTCTCTCCCTAAATCCTAAGAAGTATTTATTTTCCATGAAGGAAGGAAAATTTTTGGGACACATTGTATCAGTCGAAGGGGTCAGGATTTATTCAAGTAGGGTAGAAACTATTCAAGCCTTATCTTATCCCGGATCCAAGAAGGAAATTCAGTTCTTCCTGGGCAAAATCAATTTCTTAAGAAGGTTTGTTTCAAATTTTGCTTAATTGGTGAAGCATATCACAGCCATGCTCAGGAAGGGGAATGAAGAAATATGGACTGCTGAGTCTAGAGAATCCTTCAACCAAATCAAGAAGGCATTGACCGAAGCACCTGTGCTAATCAGTCCCGATTATTCCAAGGATTTTCTTATTTTTTCCTTTACTTCTTTTGATACAGTGGCAGTTGTTTTATTGCAGAAAAATGTTGAAGGGCTTGAGCAGCCTATTTCCTTTTTCAGCAAGGCATTAAGGGATGCATAGATCATATATGACATCATGGAGAATCAAGCCTATGCCTTGGTGAAATATCTCAAAGCTTTCAGATTCTATGTTCTGCATTCAAAAATCATTACATATGTTCCTTCAGCTTCTGTGAAGGACATTCTCATTCAGCCTGACATAGAGGGGAGAAGGAGCAAGTGGATTGCCAAAATCCTCGAATTTGATCTGGAAATAAAACCCACCAAGATAGTTAAAGGCCAAGGTTTAGCCAAGTTGTTTGTTGAATCTAATTGTAAAGATTTGGGGGTTAACTTCATCAACACTTGCTCAGAAAATCAGCAGGCTGAGTTGTCTGACAGAAATTCTCAGGACAACCCTCCATTATCACAATGCGCCTGGTATAAGGACATTATATATTTCCTACAAGAGTTAAGGCCTCCAAATGGTATGGGAAGGAGAAAGGCAAGAGCTTTAAAGCTCAAAGAAATCAGATATTTCGTTATTGATCGGGTCTTGTATTGGAAAGACCCTCTAGGAGTGATTATGAGATGTCTAGACCCACGGTAGGTCCAAAGGATTATGTTTGATTTTCATAGAAGCCTATGTGGGGGACATCATTTCTGGAAAACCGTGGCCTACAAAATTCTCAAGGCTCGGTACTACTGGCCTACTCTATTCACTGATGTCTGTGTAAAAATCAGGGCTTGTATCAAATGCCAGAAATTCTCTGGGAAACAGTAACTCAAGTCCCTACCACTTAAGCCTGTAGCAGCTTCAGGTCCCTTTCACCAGTGGGGCCTAGATTTTATTGGGGAGATTCACCCTCCATCAAGTGGTCAGCACAGGTGGATATTAACTGCAACAGATTACTTTACCAAATGGATAGAGGCTACCCCCACAAGGAATGCTTCTCATAAGGTGATCATTGGTTTTCTGGAGGATATTATAGTAAGGTTTGGTTGCCCAACTAGAATCGTCACTAAAAATTATGAATCCTTCAAAGCTAAACCATTGATCAGGTTTTGTGAATAGTTCAGGATTGCATTGATCCACTCTACCCCCTACTACCCCCAAGGAAATTGATTAGAAGAGTCCTCTAACAAAATCTTGATAAAGATCATCAAAATACTACTAGAGGGCAACAAGAAAGCATGGGATTCAAAGATCAAATTTGCTTTGTGGGTTGAAAGAGTGACAACAAAGAGGTCCTTGGGTATCTCTCCTTTCCAAATTGTATATGGGACTGAAGCAGTTTTGCCTCCCCAGCTCACCCTGCCTGTGGCAAAATTTTTCCAAGACTGCCAGGAAGATTCTAATGACATGGTCAGAGGGATTCATCAGATGGTAGAAGTGCAGCAGACTAGAGAGCAGGTAATGAGTAGATCACATGATCGTCAACAGAAAATCAAGTAGGCATTTGACTGGAAGAGCACTAAGGAGGATTTATAGCTGGGGGATCTGGTGCTCAAATGGGATGTGCCTAAACAGGACAAGGGAAAGCATGGTAAATTCGAATCCCTTTGGATCGGCCCCTTCAA
Source organism: Picea mariana (assembly GCA_032191745.1). Taxonomy (NCBI): domain Eukaryota; kingdom Viridiplantae; phylum Streptophyta; class Pinopsida; order Pinales; family Pinaceae; genus Picea; species Picea mariana. Next base: position 4,813 of record JASDQU010374342.1, on the reverse strand, counting down.
AATCTCTAAGAGGTTCCCAAATAACACTTACAGGTTGCAGAATTTGCAAGGAGACAAAGTTTTTGGTGGCACTATAAATGGGCACTTCCTGAAAATGTTTTTTGTTTAAAGCCACAATCGACGTCCCACCATTGTAAATACCATCCCTGTTTGATGTTTTTTTTTTTAATAGGAGACTCCATAACCCAAAGCAAAGACACTGGAACTGCGCATTCTTGGCAGCTCGCAGGGAGAATGCCATCCCATGTAGAGCCAAATGTTATCACATAAACTTGTCAAAGCCTTAGGAGTTTGTGGTTTCTACCTAAGTCTACAAATTTTGCCTATTTCTTCTCCTTTTGCAGACCCGATCGCAAGTTTTCCTCTTGGCTTGTAGTTTTCATCTGTTTGTCTTCACCCATTTGATATGTTTGTTTTTCCTTAGCAGCTTGTCTGAGAAATATCAGCCCTTATCCTTCATGTTTTCCCTAAGGTCGATCACTTATCTCTTTGCCTCTGTCGCTGACCTTTTTTTTTCCTGATCCTTTATCCATTCATCCAAGTAATTGTTCATAGGCCGCAGTTGTGAGAACCAAGCGCAACACTTAGAGCAGTCAAATATGGATTCAAATCAAGCAAGTGAGCAAGATCAGTGTTCAACATAAGAGCTCCATCTGGTGGAGTGGATCAATGACCATCGGGTGATCGAGACCATTCAGTTGCATGAAGAATAGCATCAGGAAGAGTTGTGAAACTGCGATGCTATCTTAGTCGTCGATCCTGGGATGAACACGTGGCGCAGGATTACCATTTTTTTGACTTGTGGGATGGAGAAGTGAAAGGGCTGAGTCATACTCACGAAACGTGAAGTTGTGAAATGATCAAGGCCATCCATTTTAGAGGGACGTGTGTCATCCGATCTGAGGGATCGCAATTTCGCAACTCGGAGGTTTGAGCATAGAGCACAACATGAGTACGTGAAACGCGAAATCATAACGTGCCTGAAAGTTGGGCCCATGGTCATATGGAATGTGGGACCGTAGAGAAATGGAAAGCGCCTTTCAGAGAAGTGGGTAGCCGAGGCTATTCGAGGAAATGATCTTGGTCATCGGATTCGAGGCAAATTCAATTGTTAATCCAAATGGGCCATTTCGTGGGAGCAGGTATCAGGATTTTTCAAATCAAGGGGAGTGAAAACTCCTGAAATGAGAAATCCTGAGATTCATATGGATAAGCATGAGGTCATGGCCCATGGTCGCGAGGGGTAAAGGAAAAGGAGCTGCACAAAGAATCAAAGTGCCCGAGTTGGTCACAGAGAAAGATCTGCGTGGTCTCGAGGCGCCAGAATTAACTCGAAGGAGCTGTGAGCTCACCTGAAGCATTCATGGGTGTCAGTATTCATCTTGATCCCAATGAAGGTAGTTAATGGAAATAGGGAGGGTGGTTGAAACCTCATTTCACCATAGAAATGGAAAGCATGGAAAATATGGTCATGAAGGGCAGACTGTCAGCTAAAAGTTCCTTGTCATGGATTTCCTTATGAAGCCCATACCGATCTAATATTGCATCTGATAGAAGAATGCAAGTGCAGCCTGACAGAAGAAGATGCAGACGGCAAAACTTGAATGCAATGACTAGAGTGTGCTTCTGAAGGGAGCAAGTTGTTTTGAGTATAAATACTAAGTTTTGAGATTTTGTTAGGGTCAATGGTTGAGCTAAGCTCCTGATTTGTAAAGTTTTAATGAATACTCTGGTTCTCTGGTTATGTATATGCATTTGAGACTTCTTGTTTAATGATAGTCAGCTTTCTTACTCCCTCTTTTTTCCCTCTGATGCTGAAAGAGTTCATGATTCACTAATTCACTCGAATTAGTTTGACTACATTATAATGAATGTTTGATTATAGTGTTGTTGTAATTCCTTTCAGTTTCTTTGAGATTTAAATTCAAAAAGTTCTTGCGTTTAAATCATTCCTCCTTGGGATGTTGAAAGACCTGATTCCCTCGGCACACCTCTTCACTCTCCTCAAGTTCTTCCCCCCTACTCAGTACTATACTAAACTTACTAACTAAAGTTAGACCAAGACCTCACATGCTTGTGCTTTCCAACCCAGTTTTCTGAGTTAGAACTATACCATCCTGAGTCTGCACCCATTTGACCCTTTTATAACCAACCTGTGACATAAAACTTTGATGGGTATTGGGCTTACCTCTGCTCTAATTCAAAGGTGACTTCTAGTGCTAACAGTATGCACTGACGCATCCAAGGAAGGCTTATGAGGAGTCTTGATGCAAGACGGTCGAGTGATCGCTTACATATCGAGAAAATTGAGAAGGCATGAGGAGAACTACGCAACACATGATTTGGAGTTGTTATCCATTGTTTATGCCTTGAGAGTTTGGAGACACTACCTTATTGGACGAAAATTTGAACTAAAAATGGACCACTATGGACTACAACACATCTTTACGCAAAGCAACATGAACGCATGACAATGGTGTTGGTCAGAATTGCTTAGCGAGTATGACTTCGAGATTACTTACATAAAGGGAATGGTGAACAGAGTAGTTGATGCATTGAGTCAGAGACCACGCATATTTTCAGTGTTGCCTCTTTAGACGAATCTACGTGAAAATATTCTAACTTTACAGTGTGGTGATGACTGGTACAAAGAGGTCAAGGATTTTATCAGACAAAACACAATGATGGTACCAAAATTTGAAGGATTTACGATTGATGACAATGGATTATTGAGGTTTAAAAATTGGATTTATGTACCACCGAACGACGAGTTGAGGAGTTTGATCCTAAACGAGGCTCACAGAGCAGTGTACATGGCTCACCCAGGAGTCATGAAGATGAGGGAAAACCTTAAACCCTTATTCTTCTAGAAAGGAATGAAGGCAGCCATAGTCAACTACGTGGCCATATGTCTAGAATGTCAGTAGGTGAAGGTTGAAAATAGACATCCAACAGGATTGCTACAACCACACGCTATTCTGGAATCGAAATGGGAGGTCAACTTGATGGATTTCATTGTTCGATTTCCACTTACAACGAGGAGACACGACTCGATTTTGTGGTAGTCGACACTCTGATGAAGAGTGCTCATTTATTCTTATGCGTACAACGTATCAGGCACCAGACATAGCTAGAGTTTACTCAGTGATATTGTGAGGGCATGGTGTGCCTAAGAGGATTACATCCAATCAAGGATCAGTGTTTACTGGATGATTCTAGACTAGTTTCCAAGAGGCATTGGGAACCCAAATTAACTTTAGTATTGCATATCACCTGGAGACAGACGGGTAGACAAACAAACAAATCAATTCTTGGAGGACGTGTTGCGCATGTACATGATGGACAAACCGAAGCGTTGGGAAGAATTCATGGCACTGGTAGAATTCACACATAACAACTAGTTATCAAAGCACCATTAAGATGTCACCTTTTGAGTTCCTTTACGGGCGACCGTGTCAGACGCCTTTGAGTTGGATCGGCTTGAGGATAGGGTCCTGGTGTGATCTGTCAGGATTTTTCGAATGACTATGGTTGAGTTTAATTAGCATGCATTAATTGACCATTGGGAAAACTTAACGAAAGAGCGAGAAAAGAAATGCATTATACAGCCATTAATATATTTTCAGATCTGAAAAACAATTAAAAGAAACAAACCATAATGCACAAGTTTGATAACGGAGTTCGTCAACTTTGCCTACGTCTCTGGGCCTTTTCTCTGTGAGGGAGGCTTCTTTATTTATGTTCGAAAGCTTATTAGAACATTTTTACAATGTCGATTGGCTTCTAGACTGATCTGGTCATGTTCACCATGATCTCTATAATCTTTCACAACTTACGGCACCTGAAACGGATGTCCCGAGCTCTCAGAAATCGTCCGACAGCATCTCCTCCTCAACAGCTTTCCTGCCTCAAACTGGCTTAGACCTGGCTTTGCCTCAGCATTTCTGCTCTCCAAAACCGTCCAAAAGCTCTCCAAAGGCTTACCCCTTGGCCTCAAAATGGCCTTGGTTAAATAGTGGGGGAGTTAGTTGTCCATCTCCAACTTCCTCCACGAATTTAAGCTCTAAAAATGCCCAATAACCCTTAAAAATGAGTTAATTACATTAAAAATGGGCTAAACATTATTAAAAAACCCAAAATTGGTTGAAAAACCACTTTATAACCATATATTAGTTACAAACGGGCTTAAGCCCCTTAGTCTTGGGCGCGCGCTCCTTTGGCAAGGTTATATGGACTCCATATGGCCAAGCGCTTAGCCCAAAGGGCTAAGCGCTGGCCCCTCTCCTCCTTTATGCGCATAATACCATACAATATAATTAATATTGTGGGTTTTAATAACATAAAATAATGTGGTGCATTGGTTATAGGACTAAAGTGAAGGCGCTTAGGTTTAGTGGTTGGTCATGGGTTCAAAACCCATGGACCCCAAAAAAATTTTAAACCTACCACTTTGACTTTGACTGGATGCCACGTGGCTGCCCATGACTGGGCCACGTGGCACTTTCCCATTCGACGGACAAATGCCACTTGTCAACCATTGACTGGTCCAATTGCCTGCCACATGTCTACCCTGTCAGCAAACCTATCCAATCACCATCATCCAGAGAGTTCCATGTCATCTCCTGCACAGTCAGCATGATGACATCAGCGTTGACTTTTTGACCAGTTGACCTTTGACTTTTTACCTGTTTGGGCTTCCGATCAGAACGCGATAACTTTCGCATACGGAATCCGTTTGACAAAGTAAATATACCGCCGGAATCGGGAAGACAAACTGGACGCAATGGTGTTGGTTTTGTCGGATTCTGAGCAC
>JASDQU010374341.1:69107-83620 GCA_032191745.1 Picea mariana | reverse complement strand
ATCCAAGTACATAGTGGCAAACTTGATGGCCTCCATCTCTCTCATGGGGTTAAGCTACAGGTAAGTATCCAGCTTCTGCACCCATGCTTGTGCTATCATCTTAGCCGTACCATCAAAGTATGGAATCTCTATCTTCCCTGCCCTTCACTCAAACTCAAAGTTGCCCCTGTGGTTCCTCCTAGGCTGGTTTCTGAACCTGAGTTGACTATACTAGTCTAGGGACATCTATCTTTGAACTTTCATATCCAAGCTGTAGTATTCCCTGGTACTCCTGGCTAATTGTGCCACAAAATCTTCAACCTGTTCATGCTGCTCTTGCTCATCTGTAAATGTGGGCATGTATGGTATGGGGTTAGCTCTGCTACCTGAGTGTTGGCCTAGCGGTTCATCTGTGAACACTGGCACGTATGGCCTATGATTGGTCCTGCTACCCATCTGCCCATGGAATGTGCCACCTCCAAGACTTCCTACGGATCCTGGTGCTTTCTCCGGGTTATATCTGTCTTCCTCATGGGTTCCACTGGACCCTCCAGCCTCCTTATTCCCATATGTATCAAGATCTTTTCCTCGATGGGTTACTTGCATCAGAAGGTCAGTTATCCTAGTTTGGTTCTCGTTCATTTTCTGTAGATTCTCATCAACTTTCTTCAAGGTTTCAGAGATTTCGGCATGTCCCCTTCTGTTGGTTTCCTGATACTCATCCAACTGCTGGACCAATGTGCTTTCTGTGCGGTTCATGTTTTGTTGGAACTTACCAAATTTGGTTACTAAGAGAGCCAAGCCCTGAGGCTCATGGTCATCTCCTAACCATTCCATTTATGCCTGTGCTTCAATGTTGTTTTTCTTCCTCGAACCCATAACAATTTCCCTATACTTCTGCATGCACCGATCTCTCCACAGGTTTGGAGGATCGAGGCTCTGATACCACTGTAATGATCCCAAGCCAAATTCTTTCTTGGAATCACTAACTACTACTACTTTATTAAGTTATTAAGTGCATACAAGATTCATCAACACACGAAGATCACAATATATTCAACATGTAGAAGCACAAGCAAAGATCTGACCTTTTTATTATGAGCAATGTAAGATCAATACAATAGATGGACGATATGGCATAAACCTCAGATGGTCGTACAAGCAATAGATATGAGCTGCTACAAAATTCTCCCGCTAATACAAAATAATGCCTCCAAAGGCTGAATAAGAAATGAAGATCAATACAAGCAGATCTGAATGCCAAACTCTCCAGCTGAAGAATGCCACACTCCAATAGAATGTTGAAACCCTCAATAACTCGACCCTGCTGCCAAAAGTGTCCAATCACCCTAAGAAATATGCCAATTGATAGATCGGGTGATGGTAAGAATAACCCAGGTGCCTGAATCTCCAAGATCCCTCTCAATCTCCGTAGATCTGAATTTCCCACTGAATGGGGTGCCCCACTGGATGATTGAAACCCTAGCTGGTTTGGCCCTGATGAAGGAGGCCTCCAAATGCTCTGAAACTCTCCAAGAATATAGATCGGGCTATGAGAATCCCGTGGGAGAAGTTTCGGACTCAGATCTCAAGCAGATCTCCCTAGATCTGAGTTTTACTGAATTACAAGACGTCCCCTATGGCTCCAAGACGTCCCAATCTACAGACAAATGTAGAATGATGAAAACCCTCCAGAAAATCCCTCAAACTGATGGTCCTGCCCCTTCTAAAGCACTAGATGGAGATGGGCTGAGACTAGAATGGTGTGGAGGAGTCTTTCATCCCCGAGACCAAGTTGCAGAACAAGGTGAGTGGATATTTCACCACTAAGTTGCTCACAAGGGTTTGTACAGCAAACCCCCAAACTGAATGCTCAAGAGCAATAGAAAATGCTAATCCAAAACCAGAATGAGTAATAGGTGCACCCCAGCCTCTTACTTATACTTTTCCTTCTAATTCTCTGTTGTGTTAGGTTAACTCCCAGGGTTAATCTTCTATTCTTTTGTTGAGTTATCTTTTACTCCTTTCCTTTTCCTTTCTTAAGTCAACTTAAAAATATAACTTTTAACTTCTTGACTTTTTCCCCCCTTCAGTTTGAGACTATGACCTAGTGGGGGTGCCCAGGCCACTGATTCTCCTCATTACCTCTCTAAGAGGTGGGGGGCATTACAAATCCCTATGACTAATGAGCCCATGGAGGGTGAAGTTTTTGATGTGTAGGACCATATCCAACGAACAGGTACCAGTTGGACTGGTACACATGGGGAGATGATTAGTTCGGACCTCCATGGGGTTGAAGAGCCCATCAGATGGTTGTTGGGACCTCGTCAAGGGCAGAGATAGGACAGTGATTCGATGAGCCTTTGCACATGAAAAGAAGAAGGACGTTCCACCCAAGACACTTTGGCTGAGCCCACCACAAGGGGGTTGACCCACTTCAGATGGAACATTTTCCTTTTGATGGCCAGGATGTCACCCAGGAGGCTTGGACATCATCTTGAGCATGTGGTAGTTTGATAGGATGGTTGGCACATGTGGCAGCTTGGAGGATCCCAAAAAGGGCTAACGTCTGACTTCTGGATGCTGGACCAGCCCCAAAAAGGGCCAATGTCTCCCTCAGAGGGGCTTGACGTCTCACTTTTTGCTCATTTTTTTCATTTACTTAGCAGTTAATGTAAAAACAATATGATTTTGGTTATTAGCCTTGTCATCTATTTTTAATGACCTAATTTTAAATTAAAGGTCATGAGATGCTATATATTGAGGATTTTTTTCCCTCATTTGAAGATAACACACTCACTCACACTTGTGAGGTCTGATTTTTGCGCCCTCCTAGGGTATTATTTCTTTCTAAGTGAGGTGCACTTGTTATTGGAAGGATTTTTTGGCATCTTTTGGCATTTCTCTCCAAGGAAGGTTTACAACTAGGGTTTTCACATGCTTTCTTCATGATATGTAAGTGATGCTTTTGCAAAAATTCTTAATTGAATGGTTGTAGGTTTAATTTCTTGCATTTGCTTATTAAATTGTTGATTTAAAACCCTAGGTAACAAGCACACAAGTAGGTTCTTGTTTCATGTCCCCTTAGAGAGAAATATTTCAGCCATTTGAAGAAGAAGGATTGAGCCTAGCCTTTGCTACACTCATCTTGCTTCTTCCCTTAAGCTAGCATTCAATTTTATAGGTTGAAAGAGGGTGATGTCCTAGGCCTGGGTTATCTACACCTAGGGCCATCATCTTCTAGGGTTTGAAAGCCTTGTCTTTACAACACTTTCTCTCACCTCATCCTTTAGTAAAATTTATCATTTATGTTAGCCGTTTTTCCAAGTTGACCTAAGGAAGGAGGAAAGATCACGAGGCCTTTCTTAAGCAAAACCGAAGTGAGCCTCTTTCCCTGAGGGTTTTGATTCTAGGGCCCTACCTTTGCAGCACCTTATAACCCTTCCCTCTTGTCTTTAAGTCTTCATCCTTTCAAAACCTTGTGCCCTTATCTTGTTTGACTCCATATACCCTAAGGCACTGATCTCTAGCCTCCAACGTTGAAGTCTTAGTGTCCAAAACAACTCTCAAAACTTTGAATTTTGAAACCCTAACTAACAAACTAACCTAATTAAGGCTGACGTCACAGTTGGTTATCTCATATTGACGCAGCAAATGTTGAATATAGACAATTAAATGATGATTTAAATAATTTATTGAGTAAAGTGTTGGCTAGATACATTGTTGGCTTGATCATCTTGATAGTTATTAATGAATTGATGTTTTTTCCATAACTAATTGATAAAACGTTGACTTCATTAGTATCTATTGTTTTACATTGCTTATTAATTGATATCAGATAGTCATTGAAGTACTAACCCACTGAATTATAGCATGCATATATTCTCTATTGTTGTCTTGTTCTGGGCAGGTGTTCTCTTTGGGCATACACTTCTTTATTGGTTGTTTAGTCGACTCTCTGACCTAGGTGGTAAGGTGTGAGGAGGAACTTCTACTTTAAGCTTTAAACATTTGCCTCTTCAAAATCCTAGGTTTCCGGGGACGTCTTCCCTGGGCTAATCTCTCTAAATAGAAAGAACCTCCCCATTGAGGTGACATTGGGTGGGGAAGGTTCCTGTTACGCTAGTTTTCCTTCAATTCTCTAAGTCGTTTGACCTAGCTACAAACTGTGCGATAACAGGGAGAAAACCACATAATGATTTTTCTTATATGTCTTAAAGAATTACATTCATTGGAAGCACCAACTTCCTTTATTTTCCAGCTACAACTGTAAGGAGTCTCCAACCCCCTAGTTTCTCAGGCTACAACCTAAGGGAAGCTCCAACTCCTCAATTCTCTGGCTACAACCAGAAGGAGGATACAACCCCCTATGTTCTCCAGCTACAACCACCTGTCCTTGCCCCGTCCAACCGCCCTGAAGTATAAGTAAAATTATGGAACCACTGTCACACTATCACTGTGAGATATACCACTATAAACCTGTANGGGTGGGGAAGGTTCCTGTTACGCTAGTTTTCCTTCAATTCTCTAAGTCGTTTGACCTAGCTACAAACTGTGCGATAACAGGGAGAAAACCACATAATGATTTTTCTTATATGTCTTGAAGAATTACATTCATTGGAAGCACCAACTTCCTTTATTTTCCAGCTACAACTGTAAGGAGTCTCCAACCCCCTAGTTTCTCAGGCTACAACCTAAGGGAAGCTCCAACTCCTCAATTCTCTGGCTACAACCAGAAGGAGGCTACAACCCCCTATGTTCTCCAGCTACAACCACCTGTCCTTGCCCCGTCCAACCGCCCTGAAGTATAAGTAAAATTATGGAACCACTGTCACACTATCACTGTGAGATATACCACTATAAACCTGTACCAATAAATTTGAACCATGCATCGACCTGTACCTCAACCTGTAATCAAACTATACCATAAACAAGTGCATCAACCATGCACCAACCTGTAGAAAACAACATGTAATCAACCTGTACCATAAACAAGTGCATCGAATCATGTACCAAGTATTTACCAATCATGTGTCAACTACTCATCAACTATGACTCATCAATATGTACCAACATCATCAACTATACACCTCATGTATGTGCCAACTCATCAACTAGTTGTGTCAACCATGTACTCAACATGTACCTCAACCAAAAGCTCTCATCAGTTTAATCATCCAAATCTGATTTGTAGCTATGTAATAGACCTGGTGTATATGATCACATTCCTACAAACCTTACTTAACTTTAACAACAAGAGACTAGCATTTTCATCAAACTTTACTTTACTCTCACATGCCTAGTTTTGGATTAGTCAAAAACCCTAGCTTGAAGTAATAATAACTTTGTACCTGTAATGTATAAAGATCTGAAATTGATACACAATGTTCTTTAGTGTGTTTTGTGCAATTACTCTGAGTTTCACTACTTGGAACCTCTTATAAAAGGAGTTATAGCAAAATGGCATACCTTGCTGAATTCTGGATTATTCTAGAGAACGACCTTGTAGAGCATGCACCACACTGAATATTTGTTGAAATGATCTGAAACTATTACACAACATACTAAAGAATATAACCTAACCAACACATTTTGTTTCATTGAATTTTTATCTATTATGTAGAATTTATGACGTTTTTACCCGAAACACCTGTTTTTGACTAGTTTCAGGACTAACCACAAACCCTATTTTCCACAGAGTGTAACTCCAAAAATAAAAAGACCCACAAGCTGAATTTTTTACCATGGATACTTGGATATGTTTTCGCAATTTCATAGAAATTTCACGATCTGAATCATTATAGAAAAAAATTTATAGCAACAATGTTGAGATGACCTGTAAATAACATACCGTAGAAAGCACCATCAAAAGAATTTATCCGTCCTTGCATTTCGGCCTTCTTTTCTTCACTTTCCTTAGAATTTCAGCTTATATATCCTTTGGTTACCTTAGACACCTATAGGTATTCAATATTCTCAAGTGTGATTAAAATGAGAGAGCCTTGCCTCTTATTTATACTCTCCAAGTAGCTTCCTTAAAAACATCTTCTAGGTCACTTGGCCCCACTTTCATTATTTTAGGGTTAACCCACTTCTAATTTATCCATTAAATTTAGTATTGAAATAATTTATTTTGTATTCACTTTGAATTATAATACACTCATTACTTCACTTTATTATTTACCTTTTAAAATCTCTTAAACCACTTTGACTACTTTGACCTTTTGGGGCTTCTAGATGACATATGAGGGTCCTCCAACTTCGTAAGGCCATAACTCTCAAACCGTGAGGATTTATGTGGCATTCCACATACCACCAGAAATGGAATGACATGTACTATTGATATAGGATATTATTATCTGAAAATATATCATAACTCATACTGTTATCCATCAAACAAACTTGGGTCCATTACCCAAACCTGGGGTCTCCAACTTCTCATGGCCATAACTCTCTAACCGTGAGGAGTTATGTGACATTCCACATACCACCAGAAATAGAATGACAAAAACTATCCATCTAGGATATTTTACCTGACAAATTCATTGTCCTTCATCTCATTATTCCACAATTAAGCATGGGTTCTCTTACTCCGCAAAGCGTCTTCCCATGAGGGTTTTCACCATAAGGGGACCACTTTGGAGTTCATCCATATTTACTTCTTATCAACCATGAAAAGACAATAATGAGTCATCTTTACAACAAACAATATTGGGTCCATTACCCAAACCTTTGTGTTGCGGGGCTTTCTTCAAGGGTTGACATCAATGACAAGCAACCTTAATCAACAATCTCCCCCTTTGGCATTGATGGAAACACTCTGATGCAATACTGAAATCATATCACTCATGCTCCCCCTGGAACCATGCCTCTGTCCTATGTATTTGATAAGTTTTCCTCTGTCCTATGCATCTAATAAATCTTCTCCCCCTGGAACCATGCCTCTTTCCTCCGCATCTGATAAATCTCTCTGCCTTTGTCATCAATGGAAAAGGTATCTTTCCATCCGGGGTTTCTCCCCCTAACTGAATTGTCCTCTTATGGTGCTTCCTCATGTACATCTAAGACATATAAGATAAGCATTCAAAAAAAACAAATCATTTTGGAGCAGAAATAACTCCAAGTCTTTGGCGAAGATATTCAAAGGCTTCCCGTGGAAGTGGTTTTGTAAATTTGTCTACCACTTGTTCTTTTGTTTCCACGTACTCAACTCTGATGTTCTTTTCTGCAACATGTTCCCATAGAAAGTGATACTTGATTAGAATGTGCTTCGTCTTGGAGTGCATTGCCGGGTTTTTTGAGATACTGATGGCACTTGTATTATCAAAATTTATCGGAATGGCCTCATCATACTCAACTTGTATATCTGTCAAAGTTTGTTTCATCCAAAGAACCTATGTACAACATGATGTTTCTGCAATATACTCTGCCTCTGCTACAGATATAGATACTAATGATTGTTTCTTGCTTAGTCATGATACCAAACACTCACCTAAGTAGAACGTTGCTCCACTGGTGCTTCATCGGTCATCAATACAACCTGCCCAATCTGCATCTGTGTAGGCAATAAGTGATAGATCTTTTCCTTTTGGATACCATAATCCAAACTCTTTTGTTCCTTTAAGATATCTTAAAATCCTCTTTACTTCTAATACATGTGATTCCTTTGGTGCTACTTGAAATCATTCCACCTATCCAACTTCTTGCATTACATCTGGTTTGGATGTTGTCACATATAGTAGGCTGTCAATCATTGACTTGTATTGCCTCTGATCTGTAGACTTCGAATCATCATCTTTTCTCAACTTACAACTGGTTTGCATGGGAGTGATAATTGGTTTGCAATCTTCCATTCCGAACCTCTTTATCATTTCTCTAATATACTTGGTTTGAGAAATAAAAATTCCTTGGTTTCTTTGACATATCTGAAGTCCCAGAAGGAAGGATATTTCTCCAAGTAACAACATTTCAAATCCATTCTGCATGTCTTTTGCAAATTTTTGGCTTAACCTGTCATCATCACTACCAAAAATAATATCAACATAAACTTCAATTAATAAAATATTACCTTGACTTACCTTGATGTAGAGGTTGTTGTCTACACTTCCTTTTCTGAACCCTGCCTACTGCAGATACTTATCCAGTCTGGAGTACCATGCTCTAGAAGCATGTTTTAGACCATACAAGTCCTTCTTTAATTTACATACATAGTCTATGTTCTCTGACAACAGAAATCCTTTTGTTTGTTCAATGTAGACTTCTTCTTCAAGTTACGCATTCAGAAAAGATGATTTTACATCCATCTGATATACTTTAACATTTTTGGAGCATGCATAAGCTAAAAGTAAATGGATTCCTTCCATTCTAGCAACTAGGGAAAATGTCTCTTCAAATTCGATTCCTTCAATTTGTGCATATCCTTTACATACCAATCTAGCTTTGTTCCTTGTAACATGTCCATCTTAATTTAATTTTTTCCTGAAAACTCATTTTGTGTCGATCACATTCTTATTCTTTGGTCTTTGAACCAATTCCCAAGTGTCATTTTTCTCTATTTTATCCAATTCTTCATCCATGGCCTTATTCCAAAATTCGTCCTTGTTGGCTTCTTAAAAACATTTTGGTTCAATTGTAGATAAGAGTGCTATGTGTGTTTGTTCTAGTGAACAGATTTTTCTTCTAGTCTCAACTCCTGCATCTTTGTTTCCAATAATCTGATCTAAAGGATGATTCTTCTATACTCATTTCCTAGGTGTCTTTGGAGATACTTGTTGAACTTTCTCTTATGATTCTGTCGAATTTTCTCCATCTTCATCTTCCTCTTCTACTTCTTTTTCATCTTCTACTTCTTCTTCGGAATGTTGTTCCATTGATTCATTTTCTTCTACCTGTTTCATTAATTGTTACGTTGATGCTTTCCACAATTTTTTTCAATCTCAGATTTTAACACTTGTATGTTTTACTTGTACTTGAGTAACCAACAAGTACTCCTTTGTCCGCACGAGAGTCAAACTTTCCCATCCTGCCATCTTCTCTTTTGATGTAGCATTTGCTTCCAAAAACTCTGAAGTGCTTCACATTTGTTGGTCTTCATTTCCATAGCTCGTAGGGAGTTTTGTCAGTGTTGTTTCTGAGCATTACTTTATTTTGAATATGAATTTTTGTATGCACTTCTTGTTTCCAAAAAATATCTGTCAATTTGTAATCCATTATCATTGTCTGAGCCATTTCCTATGTAATTATCATCCATTATGGTAATGTTCCTTTGTCTCTGAACCATTCTCTAAACCAATCTATGAATCCATGCTCTCATCCACTATCATATATCTATCCAAACCTGCTAAGTGTTCTTACGAATCCATCTCTATCCATATTTTCCAAGACTCTACTTGCACAACTGTCTATAATGCTAACCCATTTATCATTATACTATCAAATTGTACTTTTGCTAACTGATTGCTCTAAATGTATCTTCTCAAACTTTGCAAGCTGCTAAAAGGATGGTTCTTTGGTTTGTCACGTCTATTGCATAGAATCCCCCTGTCTAATATTCATATTACTTGGGAGTCTCTAATATGGATGGCTCAGAACAATTCCTGCTCTGATGTGTATTCATCATCATCTTCATTGGTAGATTCATCATCATCTTCATGGGTAGATTCATTATCTCTCTAAGCTCTGACTTCTTTCTTTTTGTCTGTCGATTCATCTTTCACTGCAATTCCTGAAAGTACAATATCTTGAACTTGTTCCTTATTTTCTTTCCCTTCCTTTATTTTAGTTATTTTCCAAACCTTTATGTATCTGACATCTTTCTTTTTCTCTGTAGATTTTCTTCATCTCGTTTTATTGCCAATCTTGTGATCTCTAGTACCTGGTATTTGTTCACCTATTCTTCTTATTTTATTATCCATACTTTCTTATATATGATATCAATATTATCTTTCATGGAATTATCGATCATGCTTCTACAATCACTGGCTATGTGTCCATAGTTATGACATTTGTAACACTCAATGTTACATGCGGCCACATAGGCACTTCTTGCTTGAACATTTATTTTGTAATCCCTGCAATCTGCAACCTTATGTCCAAAGTTAGTACAATAAAAACAATAACCATAAAACAAATTTGCATACCTAGGAGTGAATGATATTCTTTGTGGTGTATTCCTTCTAAATTTTTGTCTTGACTGATCATGATCATGATTGAAGCTTCTTTGTGTCTTGAACATGGATGGTCCCCTTGAAGATGTATCTTTAATAGTTTTCTTATATTCTGGTTGACCATGATTCCTTCCTTTGAGTATGATCCAGATGGATATCTATGGCCACACACCTTTTCCAACTGGCTCAAAATAGTTTTCTCGCAATTTTGGCAATTTACTATTTTTAGCAGTTTTCACTTCCAGGGCCATTTTGAGGGCCTAAATGAAGGTTTTTCGGGATCGATATTCTCAATCATATCCCAAGGTGTAATTGAGGCCCCAAAATGAATCGCCTCAATGATACCTTTCCAACGGTCTATCATACTCCTAAAACGGAGATCGTATGCAAAAGTTACGACCCCAGGAAGTTAATGTACTAACTTACCCAAACGGGGCCCACGTGACTTTTGGCGCTTCATCTCCTAGGGTTAGGTTTTTGGATGTATAGGGTTTTTGTCATTCCTGTTTATTGTAAAATTCCTTTATATCATCATTCTAATGAGATTCTTGCGAATAAGCGCAGCCATCCCATCTCTTCTCAGAGATAAGCCACCACCATTCCAGCAAGCTTGTTTTCGCTGCATTTTACAGTTTCAGCTTATTTCATTGTCGAATAGAAAACCAGTTTTACTGTATCTCTGTTATTTTGTGTTAAGAATATTTTAATAATATATATTCATTTCATTCTACTCATAAAATCTGGATCAATGGTATCAGAGCGGTCTGGTCCTTGTCGTCTTAATGCATGTCCCCAACGAGGTCAGAGTACAAAGAGTTGGGTCTTGAGCTTGTTTCTCTTGAGAAAAAAATCTCTCGCACGCCCAAGCAACCTCTCATGGTAGGAGAAAATAAAGATGATGGGATAGGATATCCTTTCAAGCTATTGATTGAGGAATCCCTCACACAATAGAGGAACGAGATGATGGATAGTTTTGTTCAAATCCTTTGGCGGCTACCAACAGGCGACGCATCTTCTTCGAGTGGAGGTGCCACCCCATTCAAGGTAAAAATAAACTTAGATATTCCTATATTTGAATGTCAGATAGACACAAATGTTGTAGACAAGTGGTTGAATCTTCTAGAAGGGTATTTTTCTGTCCATAACTTCTTGAATAGAGAAAATATTACTTTTGCACTCCTCAAAGTCGTCCCCCATGTCAAATATTGGTGGGAAGCGTTCTATGAGAAAAAGGAAACAGAGGAACCCTCATTATTTACAATCACAACCACCTAGGATTCCTTTAGGGATTCTATTAAGGAACAATACTACCCTATCGGAAGTTATGACGACTTATACACCAAATGGACCACACTATGGCAAGAAAGAGACCAAGCAGTGGAAGATTTCACAAATATCTTCCATACCTTGCGCACCAAGATGGGTATCAAATATTCATAGCAATATTTGGTGCTCAAGTATCGTGGTGCTCTACATAGATACATCCATACCGAAATGGAATTTCTAGACATCTCATCATTGGTCGTGGCCTACCGATATGCCGTCAAAATCGAGTAGAAGCTCAAACAAAAGACGTGGCAATTTGGGCCTGGGAACCCCTCACAACAAAATCTAGGAAAGGGAGGCCCTAACACACAAAACAAAGAATAGAGAAAATATGGACAGTATAAGGAAAACCATTCCAAGCCGCAAGCAAAGAAGGACACTAGAAAGACAAAGAAAGATACTAGGAAGTGGTGTGACTTCCACAAGAGCCCTTGGCATAAAATGGTTGATTTTCTCTCAAAGAAGTCACTAGTGGCTGAAGTGAAAGCCTCTAAATCAGATGGGGAGTCTGACTCAAATCCAGAGCTAGAAAGGGGAAGATAGATCNGTCTGACTCAAAGCCAGAGCTAGAAAGGGGAAGATAGATCATTGACGCGGAACCTAGTGCCACTGTTGCAACCACCAAGCTCCATCCTGGTGAACCAGATGAGCCAGAAGAAGGAGAGCGCCTCTTCCATTTGAAAATGTGGGTAAAAGGAACCCCGCTACACTTCATCATTGATAGAGGTAGCCAGAAGAACCTCATCTCTGCAGAGTTCATCATGTGGTTGGCCCTACCCACAATGCCTCACCCACAACCCTACACCATTGGATGGCTCTGCCAAGGAAGCGATCTCTACATCAGCCAACAATGTCTATTTTCATATGACATCAAGCCCTTCAAATATGAGGTATTGTGTGATGTTTCTCCTCTCGAAGTTTGTGATGTTCTTTTGGGCCAACCTTATTTATGGAAACGTCATATTGTATATGAATATAGGCCTCGTAGTGTTATTATTACTTTGAATAGGAAATTGTACAGGATATCTAAGGCAGTCCCACCTAGTGCTATTTCTTTGATCTCTACCAAGCAATGCAGGAAGGTCATATCTCAGATGGAGAAGTTTGTCTTCTTCATGATTCACTCTCAGAATAAGTGAAATATCACAGCCACATCCAGAGTCTCTACGGCCAACCTCTCCACATAGCAGAAGAAAGTAGATAAGGTTGTGGAAGAATACTCAGATATCTTCTCCTCACCTACCGGGGTACCTCTGCACTACCACATCAAGCACCCCATCGGTCTAACCCCTAGTGCACCGCTGCCCAATGAGATAATCTATCATCACTCTCTGTTAGAGAATGAGGATATCAAGTGAAAAATCCAAGAAATTCTCCACAAGGGGCACATCCATCCCAACTCATCACCTTGTGGGAGCCCAATCATGTTGGTACAGAAGAAATATGGAACCTGGGGACTCTGCATTGATTATCGGGCTCTGAATAAAATCACAGTCAGAAACCAGTACCTGATTCCTCGAGTAGATGACCTCCTTGATCAAATCACACCGGCTAAATACTTTAGTAAGATTGATCTGAAGTCTGCCTACCACCAGGTCCCGATAGAATAGACAGATGTATGGAAGACCACCTTCAAGTCAAAGGAAGGCATTTTTGAATGGTTGTTCATGCCCTTTGGTTTGACAAATTCTTTGGCCACTTTCATGAGGATGATGGATGATATCCTGCGACCATTCACCAATAATTTTGTAGTGGTGTATCTGGATGACATTCTCATTTACAACAAGACTTGGGTCAAACACTTACAGCATATTCAGTAGGTTTTTCACACCCTGTGGAAGCACAAGCTATACGCCAACCTGGAAAAATGCTCCTTTGGCATGGAAAGGGTCCATTACCTGGGATACATCATTGATCATCATGGTGTACATGTGGATCCAGCCAAGATCCAATTCATCTGTGACTGGCCATCCCCAACCACACTCACTGAGCTTTGGAGCTTCTTGGGCCTTGCCAATTTCTACCGTAGGTTTTTGTTGGGATTCTCCCATATTGCATGGGCCCTTATCCAAATCACCAGGGGTCATGGTAAGGAAAATTTTCCATGGGGTCAGTCCCAACAACAAGCGTTCAATGATTTGAAGCAACGCTTGTGCTCATCCCCAATACTTTCACTACCATACCTACAACATCCCTTTGAGATCGAGACAAATGCTTCAGACTATGCTGTGGGCACCATTCTCACTCAGCACGACCACCCCAGGGCCTATCATAGTGAGAAACTATCCGATGTTGTCCGTAAGTACCCTACTTACGACAAAGAAATGTACTCCATTATGCAAGCCTGCCGCCGATGGAGACATTACATTCTTGGGAAGGAGACAGTCATCCACACTAATCATAAGCCACTGCAGTTTATGCAGACACAAGGAAAATTCCAGAATGAGAGCCATCAAAAGTGGTCCACATACTTGCAGCAATTCCACCTCAACATCAAGTATAAACTAGGAAGCACCAATCACGTCGTTGATTGCCTCAGCAAACCACCAGTTGTGACACTCACCACGGTGCTAGACTCTTGCGGCCATGAGACCTCTGGATGGCCCTAACTCTATGAGACATACCTGGACTTGTTGGCGGGCAAAATTGAATGCTTGTCAACTGGAAGGGTGGATCCGGTCCGGGGTTGTCTAAATAACCCAAGCCGTTTGGGATGATCCAACCTGATGGGTTTAGCGACTCCATTGGCCGATCTAAGTCCTAGGAAAATGAAAGAAAAATAACTAAAAGAACTAATCTAAATGAAAACGACAATTAAAGAAAACTAATAAGCAAATCTGAAATAATTATATACAGTCTATTGTGTAATATTATACGGCAATAATTCTATGAAATTAAATGTTCAGCTATCAACATAATTAGATCTTAATCACAAATGTACAATATTTATACATTACAGATTTTAAATGAAAACCTGAAAAATCGTTTGTAAACTGTCTCATGACAGCAAAACTATTGTTTTTTTTTTTTTTTTTTTTTTTT
>JASDQU010374341.1:13381-25406 GCA_032191745.1 Picea mariana | reverse complement strand
AATGAACCCATCATCACTATTGGGAGAACAAGACTATGGATTTATGATACAGACTTTAATGGAAGTCGATCTTTTGTAACAACTTTAGCTTTCAATTTATCATACTTTCGTTCAGGTTTTGTGCATTCTAATTTGTGATTAAGTCATTGACTACTTTAGATATCAAGACTTATTACAGGTTAATGCGTTGTGATTTAAATTCTGTCCATGTCTTATGTATCTCAGTTTTAGCACAACAATTACTTCGTTTCAATTTAATGAATAAAGGTTTATCTGCTTCATTAAATGAATTGTTTTGTATAGATCTTCACACAGGGATTTATCTCACTGTGATGATTTGTAAATCATAAGACTGTTGTCAGTTTTATGTCTTGTTTGTTCTGTCATTTATATTCAAAGAGCATTGCTACTTCTTGTTTACAAGAAGCTTGTGGAAAATCTGGTGCGGGTTTCCTCCCATCGAACAACTGAATTGGATACTTTGCACAGGACAAATTGGAAAGCATTATTACAGGTTAGTTTATTAGTGTTATTTAAGTAGTTTAGATAGATATATATAGTTCAGATTTATAGTTAGGATTATTATTTCAATTGCTCATCTTAGACGGATTTCATTTTATTTCTTTCTCATAAAATTATAAAAATAAAAAAACAATAGTTTTGCTGTCATAGGACAATTTATAAATGATTTTTTGCAGGTTTTCATTTAAAATCTGTAATCTGTAAATACTGTACATTTTATTTGAGATCTAATTCTGTTAATAACTGAACTTTTAATTTCATAGGATTATTGTTGTATAATATTAGACAGTAACTGTGTATATTTATTTCAGATTTGTTTATTAGTTTGCTTTAATTGTTGTTTTCATTTAGATTAGTTCCTTTAGTCAGTTTTCTTTCGTTTTTCTAGGACTTAGATCGGCCAACGGAGCCGCTAAACCTGTCGGGGTGGATCATCCCAAACGGCTTGGGTTATTTAGACAACCCCATACCAGATCCACTCCTCCAGTTGACGAGTGTGCAATTTCGCCCGTCAACACCTGGTTCCTTCTCTGGTTTAAAAAGAATATTCCTCATCATGAGGTTATTCCCTCCTTTTGTCGCTTCTGCTTCCACCTACTTCTATGATTCAATGCCATGTGCTTCACCTCCTCCTTCGTACTTTCTCTCGGGACATTCCCAAGACGTGTGCTCTTGTTTTCCACAGATATAACATTTTACTAAGCCTCCTCTGGTTCTTCCTCTAGAAAAAGAGCTTCTTCCTCCTTGATGTCCTTCTTTATAAATTCCACCCCTATCATGGTGACTATGTTGTTTTTTAGCTTCATGCTTCAGCTTCTAGAACTTTTCTCTAGTGGTTCCCTTACCTTTGCTTGAATTTTCTCCTCTGCTTCGCTAGCTTTGCTTCCTAGTCAATTTTTCTTCAGTTTTCAAGGCTTCTTGATAAGCATCCTCAACTTTATTGAAAGACACCATGTTGATCTCCTCTTGTATTTCATATCTCAACTCATTTATATACCTGTTTTTTTTCTCATCTTCATTCTCTTTCTGTCCAACCCTGATGTTCGGTCGGTAAAATTCCTTAGTGTACTCCTTCACTGATAAGCCCCTTTGTCTCAGGTTCTGCAATCTCTTGAACATATTGATTTGATAGTACTTCGAGATAAATTTGGCCTTCAGCTTGGCTTCCATCCTATCCCAGTTTTTAATTTTCTTCTAACCATTTCTCCTGCATTCAGCTTGGAGTTCATCCCACCATAGCGCTGCATGACCTTTCAGTCTTGTCATTGCATGATTCACCATCTTGTCTTCTTTGAAATCTTCATAATCAAAGTATTTGTCCATAGCATGTACACAATCCAACAATTTTTCAACCTCTAAATTGCCTTCATACAGTGGTACCTCTATTTTTTCTCTGGCTCCTATCTTTGAAACAACTTTTATTAAGCGATCATGTGCAACATCTTCTGCTACATTTTGTTCGACTTCTTCTTCTTCAGTCTCAGCTTCACTGATATCTCCAGTGTCTAGTGCTCTTCTCTGCACTATTTCCATGGCATCCAGTCTCATTCGGAGTCACCTCATTTCTTCTTCTATTTTTTCATTCGCTCTACGCCTTCTGGGTGGCATGATTCCGCTGTGTCACCAACAAACAGAAATCAAATTTTCTTAATACCACAATTGATATCAATTTGTCTCCTTTCTCCTTTGTTTGTTGTCTACAAATAAACTGAATATCAGCTCTAATACCACCTGATGCAGCCCCCCTACTCCCTGTAGGGCTTCGCGATCTCCTGGTCAAAGGATCTCTGATTCTTGAGTCTGATGACTCTCTGAAACCTAAATGGTTTCCTTCTGTATCAAGACACAGGCCCTTTCGGTTTCTTGGTGTAGGTCCGATAGAACCCAGGACCTTCCCTTTCGCTCTATTGCGAAATCTCAAAGTGCTGAGCGATAGATCCTTTTCACATAATCCCTCTCTTGAATGTGACCTTGGGCGATGACCATGAGATCGCGGGCGCACCCACAAGCGGTTTGGAGTTAAACCACTTTTGGGCCCGCAATTATCCTCAAGCTTCCATGTGTCCATTTGATGAAACCATGGTTTGAATTGCGGCCCACCCTCAATATTTTAAACTCCACACAGCTCCTGTCCCCACAATGTTATGGGATTGTCGATCTCGCGATCTTGACGATACGGTCTAAATAAACGGTTCAGATCTGTGCCTTTCAACTCTACGGACCAGATCCGCCTCTCCTAGATCAACGACTGTGATCTCTTCGCAATTTTGGACTTCGGGATTTTGAAATCTCAAGCCCACCTCCTTTCGTACTCCAATCTCCCGGAGTTGACAATCTGCGGACACCTGTCCCGCAAAATCAACGGTGTTGATCACTTCGGAACTCCGGACTCCGGAGTTCTCAAAACTTCAACCCTTCCCTTGTTTGGATTTTATCTAAAGGCTCTAATCCAATGACGCGTGACCTCTTAGAACCCTTCGCGACTTCGAACTTTTCAATTCTCAACAATTCTCTCCCCGCAAAGTATGCGGATTTCTGCCGCGTTTCCTCTTGATCTAAGAATCAAGGATTACTTAGGGACTTTACCCAGAGTGCATGGATCTATGCCACATTTCTCCTAGATCCGACGGCTCTGAATCACTTCGGGTCTTTAGGGTTCGACAGTCTCAGTTCTTAACCGAAACTCCACAACAACTTTACCCAGAGCTTGTGATCTACTGCCAAGTGGCCACTTGTAGATCGACGGCTCTCAACTCTTCGACTCTTCGGGCTTCGGGTGTTTCAACACATCAACCTCCGCCTTCCTTTGGATCTTCCAACCTGTCGACATGTATCCTCTTGAATCCAACAGTCCAGATTCACTCCGGCCCTTTGGCTCTCCATGCTTCGGGTGTTTCAAGTTTCAAACTTGCCTCCTTCCAAACTCACAATACCTGACAGCTCAGATCCACTCTGGCGATCCAACGTTTGAAGTTTACTCCGAACAATCTGACGGCTTAGATCTGTTCCTACGATTAGACGACTGAAATTCTACTTCAGGTTTCCGGCTCTTCGGGCTTCAGAAACCTCAAGTCTCAAACCTTGATAGGTTCTCTCTCCTCTATGTGCGAAGCACTAAGGCTTGTGCACCTTCCTCCAATCAGATGACTGTTGATCCGTTGAACTGTGATCCAATGACCACTTTTTCTCCTCTCTTCGTAGCTTATGACCGCTCGGTAACTTAGAATATTTTCTGGGTGTTCAAAGGATTCAGGCCTTTGCTCCTCCTACGAGTCTGATTCTTGGATCTCGTTAAAACTTCTGAAAAGTGCTATCCCTTCTGAGCTTTGTCCTTAAACGGATTTTGATTTCCCACGCACACCTTGTGTTATCAAGATTTTTGATAACTCAATTCGAAGCATTTCTTGAAAATAAATTCTTCTCGCCCACCTGGCATTTCTTTGTTATGGGTTCTTCGACACTTGGTCGCTTATTGATGTTGTGCACACATTGCACCTGGGCTAAGTTTCCTTTGTTCTCTATGAACTTCTCCGAGTCACTCTGAGACTCAGTCGACGCACTCCTTGCGTTTGAGATGCACACCTTGCATAAGAGTGTCAGAAGAGAAACAATTTAAACTCATCTAGTTTCGTCACAACTTCATACAGTCAATCTCTCAAATAATCATATATGAACGAACTAAAATAAATCACATACACTGAATATAACATTCATTCATCCATACATCAAATGAACACAATCCAAGGATTTGGGACAATTCTGTTTGTTCTATTCATTTATGAAAACAAATTACACAGTGTTTATTCTACTCTACTCTGTTCTACTTATCCCTCTGATCTCTTTGATCTCTTACTGATAATTTTACAAATGCAACAACAACTATCTAAGAACCGGCTCCACAAGCTCTCTCGTCCTGTCTGCAACCTATCCTATCAACTCATAGCGGTTACCTACTTTGTCCTATTACAATAACTAACCGTTATTACCAGATAAGAGTCAACACTCAATATATGCAATCCCTTACAGTCCTTCATGACTTTAGAAACAAGTTACATTTTTTAAAATGCTATTTACAAAATATTTCAACAACCCGGTTTAATTCTGAGTTAATTTCTGATTTGAAATTCTGTCATTTGCTGAGATGTCGTTCCTTTGCCTCCACGCTTGCGTTTTGACTTTGAAGGCAATGCTCCTACATCACTATCAAAATAAACTTGATGAAGCCATGGGCCTCATCAGTTTGCATGTGTCAGATAGCTTGTTGTTCCACACAGCTGATTGTAAAACTCCAAAAGCAAGTTGGGACAAGTTGGATTCCTTATTTGGAAAAATCAATGAATTTCGAGCCCTACAATTGGAAGCGGAGTTGTCATCATTGGTACCAGATGAGCATGCATCAGTCGAAGACTATCTTACCAAATTTAGGTTACTAGTGGCTCAGCCAAAAGGGTGCGGAAAAACTAAATCAGATGAAGAGTGCATCTTCTTGATTTTATCCAAGCTAAAAGGTCCTATTAACGACGATTTTTGTCAACAGTACTTATCCGACAAAGAGTTGTCATGCTTCCTTTCATTTTTCAATTTGCTTACGCGAAGTTCGTCCAGTCTCACTAAGGTTAGCACAATACTAAAAAAAATCATCATGTCTCTTATACATGGTGGTTGTCCCACTCCTCCTGTCCTATTTTACACTCATTAATCACTTTCAAAACTTCATTCCATTCCATATCAAGCTTTCAAAAATAGATATATTATTATATATTTATTACATTACTCATTAAATTCATAACATATTTTACCCACATTCCCACTTTTTCGAGATACTCTTAAGCTCCATACCATGTTCCTTCCTTGAAATTATGACTTGGGTTTAATTATCATGCCCTTTTGGTTATGAACTTAACTTTTTCCATGCGAAAACCAGTTATATTATTATATTGGCTATGATTCTTTCCGCATGGATACTTTATCAAAAAATTAAAGCTTATCTGATGGCTTTGATGAACTTATAAAAAGCTAAATATAAGCAGTGATTATCCATACATGCCGGGTGGTGATAATATGCATGATGATAAATTATCTCCATTAAATCATTGTATTCTGTCCTAGTTAATATGGTTTTACAAACCCACGAAATCTTATAATTCTTTCACGGATCCGGATCCGAAACTTTCCCTTATATTTTCTACTGGAAAGCATTAATCTGTATGATTATCGAACGTTCAAATCAACATATGCGTTGTTGGAGCTGGGGGACATCACAATGAAGTTTTTGATGTCTGTTTTCATCCTTCCGAGTTCATGGCATGGATAACAGTGTCAAGTTCTGATCTATGAAGAATTTTGGACCTACGCTAAGGAGTCATTGCCTAGAATAATTTGTCATTAAGGTTTTCCACAAAGGCGTATGACATCAATGGCCTTCACGAGGTAAAGGTTTGCTTGTTAGTTGTTGTATTTAGGGTTTATTTTATTCGGAGCTAATCAGTTTTTGTATGCATGTTTCTTCTTTGTTATTCGCCACCATTGTTCTATTTCATTTCTGGCTTAGCTCCTTCTTCATTTTTTTTATGCTTGGTCCTTCTATTGTACGTTTCGTCTAGAAAAACTTAAAAACTTATATCTGACCCTAGTCTACAAAGACTTGCAATTTTCCAAGACTTGTCATTTGTATAAAAATTCTTTTAATGAAAATCAATTTTTCCTAACTCTGTAATGTTTCTTGGAATTTTCTTTAAAGTCCTTAGTTCTCATTTCTTTATTTATTTTTAAAACTTTGATTTCAAAATGAAAAAAATAGTGTAACAAAATCTAAAAAAAAAACTAACTAATGTAGTAAACAATCATGTTCATAAAAATTTTCTTTTACTTCTTTAGAATACATAAACTTTTTTTATTTTATTACTTTGATTTTATGATCTTGAGAAAATGAACAAAGTCAGGGATATGTTATTGGTATATATATTTTTTATTTATTAATTAGTTTAATGTATATAATTTTTTTTTTGTTTTTTTTTACTATTTTGATTTTATTATTTTTTATTCACATCCTAAAATCTTAAAAGAAAATAAAAATGTTATATCATCAAGAAAAAGTTATTATTCAAACTAGTGTTAGGTAATAAGTTTTCTTTTATTTAAATTATTTTAAGCTTATCATAGTTTGTTTAGGCTTTCTAGCTTTTCTTTAATTTACTTTTGTTAAAACAAAACAAAACAATACATTTTACTTTTATCAATTGTCTTTCCTTTATTAATTTTAATCTTTGATCTTTTCTGTGAGTATCTTACTAGAGAACAATCTAAGCTTACTCAATTAGGCTTACTTAATTAGATGCTCTTTTTGGCTCTAACAATAAGGCTCTTGTGGCTCATACCTCCAAAACTAAGCACAAGACTCGGTATAAGCAGAAGAAAGATTATGCTTCAGCTAGTGAGTTTACCTTCAAGCCTCAACAGAAAACAAAACCTTTTTCTTCATCTTCCAAGTCTAGGGAGTCTTCCTCCAAGACAAAGAAGAAAAAATCAAATGACACCTGTAGTTTTTGTGGCGGACTTGGGAATGTAGAATTTAAGTGTTGGTTGAAACTTGAAGCTTTGAATGAAGCCATGAAGCAACATGTACCAAAACCTTCTTCTACTAATAAAGGACATGTTTTATCAACTCAAGCTTTGTATGCATCTTTAGATAGCTGGATACTTGATTCTGGTGCTTCACACCACATGACGCATTCTCATGAGTTGTTGGCTTCTACATATGAATGTAGCATTTGACAGATTGCAGTTGGAGACTCTGCACAACTGGATGTTCTTGGATCCGTCACAGTGCAGTTAGATAAAGGGTGCATTAATGATCTTCTTCTTGTTCCTGACATCTCTGCAAATCTTCTCTCTATATATCAGATTTGTCATTCTGGTAATGGGAAAACAATAGAGTTTTCTCCTAATGATCTAATCATTCAAGAACTACAAAATCCAGACATTGTTGTTGCATCTGGAAAAGTAGATCATAGTTCTCGGCTGTACAAGTGTGTTTCTTTTGAGTCTTCCTTAGGTTCCTCTTTCATTGTACATGTCGATGCTTTGAGTAGGCTTTGGCATGAAAGATTTGGACATCTCAACTACAGATATTTGCAACAGTTGAGCACCCAAAAATTGGTGCTTAGTCTTCCTAAATTTTCTTGTACTAATGGAGCTTGTCCAGGTTGTGTCCTTGGAAAACAACATCAAGATCCTTTTCCTAAAGGAAAAGCATGGCGTGCTACGACACCTCTTGAGTTGGTACATAGCGATCTCATGTCATTTCCAGCTCGCTCATTTTCAGGGGCTAAGTATGCACTCACCTTCATTGATGTCTTCTCACATCGCTCTTGGGTGTACTTTCTTAAGTACAAGAGTGAGGTCATTGCTACTTTTAAGAACTTCAAGGATTTTTTTGAGAAGCAGTCATCTCTTTCTATCAAGAAACTACGCATAGATAATGGGGGGAAGTATGTCAATCAGGGATTCACATATGTTTGTAGAGAACATGGCATTCAACATCACCTAACTGTTCCCTACAACCCTCAGCAAAATGGTGTTGTTGAAAGAAAGAACGGAACACTAAAAGAAATGGCAAACTATATGATTTAGTGCAAGAACATGGCACCTTCCTTTTGGGTTGAAGCGATAAATTGTGCAAACTACATTCAAAATAGGATGCCTCATCGGGCAGTACTGCATAAGACTCCAGAGGAAGCTTGGAGCCATGTTAAGYTTGATGTCTCTGCTTTTAGAGTATTTGGCAGTCCAACATGGGCCTTAATACCAGTTGAAAAACACAAATCTATGGAGAGGAAAAACCAACCATTGATATTCATTGGTTATTGTGAGGACATAAAAGCATATAGGTTATTTGAACCTATTACTAAAGAAGTCTTCTTTCAACGAGCTGTTTGTTTTGATGAAGGATTCAACCCCACATCAAGTCCTTCTCCATCTTCAGATTGTCATGTAGACAATGGTGTTGAATATGTTGACCAATTTTCTTTAGAAGATGATAATGAACCTTTTGAAGTTCAACATCAATGTCAACCAGAAGAAAATCTACCACCTGCACCAATGGAGCATGAGCATCAAGAACATGAACAAATTGATCAAAAACATGAACAACGTGATCAAGAACTACATCTGAGGAGGAGCTTTCGTGAGAGAAAGATGCCTGATAGGTATGGCTATGAGACAACTGATTTCAGCTATTCAGCCTCAACCTCTTCCCCTATTCAATCACAAACAATAAGTGTCTCCTTCTTGAGTCATACTATCTCAAATGATCCACAAAATTTTTCTAACATTGTTGGCATACCTGAGTGGGATGTTGCCATGACAGAGGAGTATTCTTCATGGATGAAGAATCACACATGGAATCTCGTCTCTCTTCCAAAGGGACGCAAGCTAGTTTGTTGTAAATGGATCTATAGAACCAAATATGAAGCAGATGGCTCTGTTGACAAGCATAAGGCACGTCTTGTGGCCAAGGGATTTTCACAAGTTGAAGGGTTTGATTACTCTAAGACCTTTGTCTATGTTGCCAAGATGAATTCTATATGCCTTGTGCTTTCACTTGATGATTCCCAACGATGGTCAGTCTACTAGATGGATGTAAAGAGTGCTTTTCTACATGGTGACTTAGATGAGGAAATCTACATGGAGCAACCCCCTGGTTTTGTGCAGGATTCTTCTCTTATTTGTAGGCTCCGACATTCTCTTTATGGTCTCAAACAAGCTCCTCGATCTTGGTATGAGAAGATGGATAGTTTTTTGATTTCTTCCAGGTTTGATCGCTGTCATTCTGATCCTACAATTTACACTCAGAAGCAGGGTACCGATCTCTTAATTTTGGTTATGTACGTGGATGATTTAATTCTCATGGGGAGTTCTTCATCTATGATTCAGAGTATTCAACAAGCATTGATGGGACAATTTGATATGATAGATTTGGGGCTTCTGCATTATTTTCTTGGTCTTCGGGTTCTTCAGTCTTCTGAAGGAATCTCCATTTTCCAGCAGAAGTATGCACATGATTTACTTCAGCGCTTTGGCATGGTTGATTGTAAACTTGCCCCTACTCCATTTCAGTTAGGAGTCACCCTCTCTTCCAGTTGCTCCTCACCACGTGTTAATCATTCATTGTATCGACAATTGATTGGGAGTTTGTTGTATCTGACTCATACATGTCTTGACATATCTTTTGCAGTAGGACTCGTCTCTCGATTCTCTCAAGGTCCTCATGAAAGTCACTGGAAGGAAGCAAAGAACATTCTGAGGTACATTTAGGGTACTACCAATTTTGGTATTCAATACTCTTCTGGTGCTTCTCAGCTTGTGGGATTCACTGACTCTGATTGGGTTGGTTCGGTGGATGATCGAAAGTCCACATTTGGCTTTGTCTATTGTCTTGGCCTCGCACCTATTACATGGTCTTGCAAAAATAAATCTACAATTTCTTTATCCTCTGTGGAAGCTGAGTATCGTGTTGCAATTCTTGCAAGTCAGGAGGTTCTTTGGCTTCGACAACTCCTTACAGAGTTTGGCATTCAGCAGGATCGTCCTACCACTCTTTGGTGTGATAATCAGAGTGCCATACACATTTCTCGCAACCCAATGGAACATCAACGGACCAAACACAGTGACATCCACATGCACTTCATTCACCAACTCATCCAAGATGGTGTTCTCAACCTGGAATATTTGCCTATTGAAGCGCAAGTTGCTGACATCTTCACTAAACCTTTGGCATCACCTCACTTTCTATATAGCTACGATTGATGCTTGACATGAAAGAAGTTGTTTCTCGGGGGTTATCTTAAGACCTCCTTCATTCACTTTTGTGTTGTTTTCTCTCTTTAGGGGAGGAGTTTTTTCCTACGGGTTTTCTCATTTTCTCCACTTATGAGAGTTTGTATTGGGTACCTTAGTAGGCCTAGTTGCACTTATGGGGGGGTGTTGATGTATAAGTTTACTTAGGATAGATAGGACATGTCATCATTCTTGGTTGTTTATGGACAACCACCATGTGCTTCTTTGACTTATCATTGGAGTGGGTAAATTGTCCATCCATCTTATTGTCTCATTACTTCATGAGTAAGTTATCCATCTACCTTCATCAATACATGATGTCTCCTCTCATCCTATTATAAATATAAGAGCTCTTCAATGAAATCAGCAAAGAGATCAATTAGATCAGTCTCTCTTTCTTTGTAAAAAGTTGTTGATTTGCAGTTATTTCCTTGACCATGTGATATTGTCTTTTCTCAATATTTACACCCTCAACGGTGCCAACCAGAAGTATATAGAAATCGAATAATTATCCCAAAAGATCCAATATCTACGTATTGGTGTMCTCATTCGCTGCAAGTCGTGACCATATTCCTAGCAATTTCTTCGCTCTTTTTTGCTTCAACGCATGACCTTTTTGCTGCAAATTTTTGGCTCTTTACCAAGAAARAATAGTGCCTCCAGTCCTTTGCAAATTCGTGACCAATCTCATAACAAAATCGTGGCCTTCTTCCTCTGCAAACGCGTGCCCTCATCTGCTGCGAATTCGTGGCCTTTTTGCCAGCAATTACATGGCTCAATCTCTGCTAAATCGTGGACCCAATCTYATGAAATTCGTGCCCATTCTCCTGCGATTTGGTAGCACGTTTTCTCAGCGAAATCGTGCTCCACTATTTTGGTGGCATCTTTAACCAGCGAAATCATGGGTTTTTTCTTCAGTGAAACTGTTCCAATTCTTACAACAAATAGTGGGGTTTTATGTTGCGTTTTAATAGCTTATTTCCCCAACAAAACGTTCCTCTTTATCTGCAATTCGCGGCTCTTTTCGTCTGCAAAATACTTGACCACTTTGCTACGTTTTGGTGGCCATCATCAGCTGCGATTTGGTGGTCAAGCTCCTCAGCGGATCATGGATCTTTTATATGCTATCTGGTGGCCACTCTGATCTCATGCGCTGCAAAAATCTGAGCTACAGCATGCAACCGTTGATCTCGTTTTCGGGTAAATGTGATCCGTTGATTTGCAAGCCTGTGGACTTATCCCACATGTACCGTGGTCTTTTACAACGTGTTTATAATGCTCACCTATCAACATAGATATCCGGGTGGTATTTCCGGATATACTGACCATTGATAAACGTTATTACCGTGAATGCAGATATCTCGAATAATGGATAATTGTAATGGAAATATGGAATGATTGATAAATGTGTAATAATTTAAATTAAATATCCATGCCGGGAATAATAATGGCGGAATAATTGATAAATGTGATATAAAATTATAATTCCATTAAAAAAAAATTAATTAGACAATTTACTTAAAATATATAAAACAAATGCCGGGAATAATAATGGCGGAATAAAAAGGGGAATAATAATGGCGAATAATTGATAAATGTGATATAAATTATAATCCCATAAAAATAAAAAATTAATTAGTATAAAAAATGTGCGGAATAATAACGG
>JASDQU010374340.1:72471-83503 GCA_032191745.1 Picea mariana | reverse complement strand
TGTTTTTTAAACACTTAGAAGAAATCAAATATGGATTGAAATTATTAAATTATATCATTTGCAAATGATTAAGATAGCTAAAGTAGTCATTAACCAAATACAAATTGATATACACAACATGAAACAAAATATTGATATAATGAGAAGCTAAATCTGTAACAAAACACCAAATTCTACCTTAGTCTGTATTAAAATTCCATATCCTTGTTCTCCCACGAATGAGGATGATCATTATTACAAAAATGATAGGTATTTATAAGTCTCTCCACAGGGTAAAACCTCCCTGTGGATAATATCAAATTGTTTTACATAATCTGGGAAGATATTCCCAAAATCAACTAAACTAGGAAACTAAAATGCAAGTGAAATATTTCAAATATCCCCTAACTGCTCATCAAATCCATTGCAATTTCAAACTCATCTGCAATAGACCAAAAATATCAAGTTAGAAAGATATTTCATTAACAAAACAATAAAAATCTAATCTTACAGACTTAGCTACAGAATCATTTGATTCTGTAGCTAGTCTAAAATAGCATACAGGATCAAATAGAAATCAAATCAAATCTTTTTAAAAGAATCAAATCCAATTTTCTTTCAATAAACATTAAAAACGAATCACTAATGATTCAAATGACTTTATCATTCAAATTAAACAAAATCAATAGTGATTCAATCGAAAACAGGGGTAAGAATACTCTGTTTTTCTTTTACCATAGAATCGGGTCAAACAGTAACAAGACTGTTTCATATCAAATGAAATTAATAGTGAGTCATATCGTGTGTGATACGATCTAATCCAACACAATCATAATCCATTCGTTATGGTAGCATAAGATTCATGTTGTTTTAATTAAATACAAAGATGGAAAGACTGTTACGATTATGGGTAAATAAAACATTCATAACAGCATCAACCAAAATTCACCATAGATTTCGATCACTAAGTGTTACACAGTCAACAGATAGGATCAATTAATAGTGATCACAACCATCATCAGATCGACAGAGGTGATAATCGTAAACTGGGCAACAATCAAAACAAATCGTGACTGAGTTAAATATAGAAACAAATCGTGAACCTGGATATAATCACTTTCGTTCCTCAAATAAAATTTAAACAGTATATTCAATACAATATGAATCGGACTGATAACATGGTGGAGTAAACCAACGCGAATCAACCGGCTGGGTATAACTGTTATGATTCATATCTATTCATGATTCGGGTGCATATAAACAGAAACATATTGAACATAATCCAAATTGTATCCCTGTTGGTCGAAAATCATATGGAACATAAAACCGCAACGGTTAACCATTATTGCCAATCATATCATATACATTATAACCAATTCGAATCGAAACTTGATTGTGTTCAAAATTGAAATACGAGAAACAGCTTGTGTTTAGAATAAATACAAACGACTTCAATTGACAGCAGAGTATCCAATTTAAGCTAAAACAAACCAATCAAATCCATAGCACAATCAATCGAATCGAAGAAAATCCAATCGAAGCTAAACTGGGAAAACGAAATTCGATCAATCAAAACAAAACTATGTACATAATGCATATAATGTGACAAAGCAAATCCAAGCTGTAATTAGAGCTATTTGCAAGAATTCAAATTCATTATATAAACAAGTGATAGAACATACCAGTGAGGCTGCTCAAATTATGCCAATTTTGAATTCACGACCGTTGTAGCTGACTCCACATTTTTAAACAAAATAGAGCCTGTCGTCCTCTGCTTCTTATCAGTGGCTTGCAATTTGTCCTTTTGACTGGTAAGCCGTGCAATCTGGTCCTCCAAAGAGTGAATTCTTGACTGTAGCATCGGCACATCAAGATAATATCTCTCTAACCACGAGCTACATTGATCACAGGATGGCACTGTAGGTTGAGGCAGAGCAGGAGAGGGTTTTGATGAATGACCGGGGGTTTCATAAGGCAGCTTAATGCCTGGGTAGTTAGGGTCGTTTTGCAAGCAAGGTGGTAGGTTTGACATGAAGTCATACGAGGGTTTGGTGCACAAACCTCCCGAATAGGGGTATTCACTAGCCAAAAAACGCTCCACTTCCGAGTCAGAATCCTCACTTAACACGATAGGGTTTAGTTTGACAGGAGGTTTTGGCTTGTTCCTTGCCATTCGAGAGATTAAACGGGCATTGTTTTTGCCTTTGGTGTTTGCAGTAGGCTTGGATTTAGGCTTCTTTTCCACAGGCTTAACAGTTTCGACATCCTTGGTCACAGAGTGGGGTAGGTCGATAGGTGAGTCGGGTAAGGGTTTAGGTAATAGAATACTGTAGGGTACCGGGGGTATAGTCTTGTCCTCGGTAACCACAGGTTTGTCAACCTGTGGAGGATTCGAATCCTCAAAATCATTGCGAGCGAGGAAATCATTCCAACAGTCTCTGTGTAACCCCAAATGACAGACAACAATCATTTTAACCAGCCCATAGTGAAAGAGGTTGCTATCAGTCTGGTTCCTTTTGTATTTCTTAGACATTTTGAACAGTCTTCTATGCAAATAATACGGCATATTGAGCTGATAACCCATAAAAACCATAAGAAAACGAAGGTGGTGTAAGAAAACAAACCCGTATCGTCCTTCACAGGTGATAAACTGTTTGATAATCATCAATAAATCATGCCAATGATGTTTCAGCATGGTCATGGGTAAACCTTTGTCACGGGAGCTAACCCTACACGACTGGAAAAGCAGTGTCCAAGAGACCTCTTCCACTTTGCAATTCTTGGACCATCGTTGTCCAATGACAGGCAAACTCGTAGCAATACTTACAAACTGTTCTTCAATTTGCAATTGAACATCGCCGACCTTGGCTCGACAGCCATCAAAGGTCAATGCGAATTGTCGGGCAATGTAGAGGTTAAAACCATCAAATTTCTATATGAACAGGATCCACCCATTGTCCTCGAGGTCACTACGGGCACTGTCAAACATCAACAGAGCCTGTCTACCATTCGGTTCATCCCTCACGACTGGAGCCATGGTGCGAGCACATGGTAAGGGTTTGGTTCGAAAACACCAGCACACAGGAGCAGAGTCATTCGGTCTAACCACTACGAACGATCAAAGGGGAAGCATTAATGTGCGCATGCGAGGGTGGTGGAATCACTTACCGCCATGCAAAATAGTAATGGCAAAGTACAACCGGTGAATTTAACCTTCTATTCAATCAATCATAGCATAGTTTTAAAACCTTATCATTCGGCCAACCATAAAAATCAATGCGCCATTGTAAAATTTCAAACCATTGTCATTCAACGTGGAATCACACCCAAAAGTTAAATGTGCGCCATCATATAAGTGTGTAATCAAAATTTAAAACATAGTGATAATCGATATTTTATAAAATCGTCAAGCCAAGAGCCATAACAATAAGGATCACGTCATATATAAAAAAAACAAAAATAAACCATGACCCCTATGTAATTCAATGACTAGGCAAGTCTCGAAAACATAAATTTTCATGCTCAATGCCTTACCAGTTTAATAAAATCTAGTTGCGCAATCAAAGTAAGAATAGACAAATAGGCATAGTTCGAAAATCCTTACAGCCACTTAATGATAAACCAAAGGTAAGTGCCACTCAAAATATCAATGCAAAGATCATGACAGTTCAAATAACGATGGAGGAGTTTTCACGCTTACAGTGGTGAAAACTAAATGGAGACCAATTTTCAAATGTCGCAAGGGATGAAAATATCGTCTATTTGGAAAATGCGACGACAATTTGAAGTTCAGAAGACATAGTTGTAGGCAACCTATAGGGTAATGGAAAAAATTGAATTGGCTGCCAACAGAATGGAGGCTAATCCTTCTGAGTATTTAATACTTGTCAGATTCTGATGATATAAGGCCTGAAGTTTCTCTAGATCTTATCTGACAGTCACTACTTCAGCTTCCAATTTTTCACCTTTTGTTTCGGCTTCCCTCAATTGTTGTTTGAGGATGTCTTCAATATTACCATCTTCTTCTAACTTAACCTTCAACAGAGCAATTTCTTCAGATGGTTCATTTCATGTTTTCTCATACTTGAGTAGTATCTGTTTTTCTTTTCTTTTCTTTTCTCTGAGTCTATCAATCTCTTCCATGGAACTGACAATTTCTCCTTCAAGACCTACTACTGATTCACAATCAGCAAATTCACTTCCTATATCTTCAGTGTTTATATCTTCTAAAGCTATTATCATGATATCATTTATTTTATCTTCAATAGAAGAGTCATTGCTTTCATCATATGAGGGATCATCATCATTTTTTACACAAAATCTTTTCTTCTTAAAATTATTCTCTTTATACACCTTCTTGTGTTTTTGCTTCTCTTCATTGTCATATGTCTAATCCTTTATTTTTTGATAACACTTATATGAAAAATGGCCTACATTACCATAGTTGAAACATTTGAAGGGCAATTTACCTTTGTATTTGCCTGATACTTTCTTCAGACTTCTCACAAAGTTTGTTTCAAGCTCATCTATATTGGAGTATGTGTTTTTATCTACTTTAAAAGATGCCTCTCTTGTAGTGGATTTACCTTTTGTGATTCTCATTTCATAAGTTGTTAGGGTTCCAAGAAGTTGATCTAGTGTCAACGTTTTGAAATCAGTTATTTCCTCTATAGCAGAGACCTTTGAGTTAAATCTATCAGGAAGAGATCTTAATATTTTTTGGACTAGAAAAGATTCATCTATCATTTCACCTAGGCATTTCATAGTGTTGACAAGTTCTTCTATACGTAAGAATTACTTACTGATAGTTTCGTCTTCATCCATCTTTAACTGCTCAAATTTCAGTTTGTGAGTCTGAAGTTTTGCATCTTTCACCTTTTCATTACCTTCATAACTACTTATCATCTTGTCCCACATAACATTTATTGAATCACAGTGAATGACTTTGACAAACTTAGCTTCAGCAAGTCCACTGAGGATGGAATTCATTGATTTTGCATTAAAGCTAAACTCTAGCTTATCATATTTTGAGGCCAAGACTACAAGATTCACATATATCGTTTCAATAACATCCCAAACATTAGCACCCAAAGACATTAAATGTGTTCTCATTCTTATTTTCCAGAAGGAAAAGTTTTTTCCATCATATAGAGGGGGTCTATTAGTTGAAATTCCATCATGACTAGTCATGCTCAAGCTTATGGATCTACCTTTGATCAAAGGCACCGACTCTGATACCAATTGTTGGAAATATAACTGAGAGGGGGGGGATGAATCAGTTACGTATATAAGCTTGAATTTTTTCTTTTTTTTTTTGTTCTAGATTATTATTTAATGTGTTGTTGATAAATTAACATGCATAGATATACAATATTTGATCAATCACATAGAATACATAGAGACATTGATTTTAATTAACAAACCCATAAGGGTGAAAACCTCTACTTCTTAGGATGTCAATCAAGCTCAAACTTTCATGTACATCACAGTCTTTAAGCTCCAACTCAAATATGAGGCTACAACCTATGATAGCAAGCTACAACTTGCAGAGAGAACCAACTCACATATTTCTCTAGCACCAACTAGATGGAAGCACCAACTCCCATGTTTCTCTAGCACCCACTAGATGGAAGCACAAACTCCCAAAATATCTTCTAGCACCAACTAGAATTTAGAGGACTACAATCCTCCCTAGAACCACCCTACCACCCTGAATGAATCTTACAAATCTTTACTTACTTGCTCTATCTCTGATATGGTCTATTACAACTCCATGTCTCCTTTTCCTTCTTCAGCTTCTATACTCTGTTCTGCTTCTGTGTCATTCAACTTCTATGATTTTCTTTTTTCCCTCCTGCACTCAAAAACATCGATGTTAAGCTTCTCTTCTATCTTTTATATACTATGTTCTTCTTCTGCATGCTCTTTTTTGTGCCACAGATCTCCCCTTCGGATTATGCACTGTGTCTCGTCCTGCCCACATACATCACCATCAAAAAATCACACTCTCTTCTATGTTTTGCATGTCTTTCTCACGCCAAGTTCTCTGCCAGATCATCATCACAACTCTTCATATTCTCTGGTAGTTATTTTAAATCTGTTCATCATCAATGGTCATTATCTAAAGATTCCTTGGATTCTCTGGTAGTCATAACTCTTCATCTTCTTTATCAATTACAGCCAGTCATTTTGTATTCTTTGGCTTCTAAGCCCCTTCCTTCACGTGACCATCGATGGTGATCATACGCCTAACCAAAAGGTGCTTTGTGATCTCGGTCTAGTGAGTGCTATCTCCTTCTTTCAATATGAACTTGGGAGATGATCTCATGTGACCACGAGATTGCAGGCATATCCAAAGGCGGTTTGAGGGAAACCCTCTTTTCGCCCCACAATTCACTACAGAGCTCCATGTGTCCTTTCTCCAAAACCGTGGTTTCGATTGCAGCCCGCCTTCAACATTGTAAAGTTTAGGCACTTTCAATCCCCACAATGCGATAGGATCGTCGATCTCACGATCTTAACGGTGCTCCTGAACTGACAGATCAGATCTAACCTTCTTAAATCAATGACTGTGATTGATTTTGACCTTCAGGTCTTCGGGAGTTTCAACTCTCAAATCTCTCTTTTCCCATATAACAATCTTCCGGAGTGGAAGATCTATTGACACCTGTCTCCCTAAATCTATGGTCAGGATCTCCTACGTGAGTCTGGCCTTTGGGACTTTCAATTCTCAAACTCTCGTTTCTTCCGTACGAAAATCTTTTGGAGTTGGTGATATGCAGACAAATGTCCTCCTTAATCAATGACTATGCCCTTACTTTGGGGATTTTACCTCTCAACTAGATCAACGGTCCTGTGTCCCCTTTCTCGATCAACGTTCGAGATCTTCTTCGCTACTCTAGGCTTTGATGATTTCAATTCTCAACCTTCACACTCTTACAGAATGCTTTTAGCCAGAGTCCACAGATTCTTGCCATGTGTCCTCCTAAAATCAACGGTCCTCATTTACTTCAAGACTTCGTCCTTTGGGAGATTCAACCCCTCTATGCTTGCTTTCTCATGGAGCATTTCACCTGGAGTACACGATCTATTGATGTGTGTTCTCTTGCAAATCGATAGTCCTCAGCTCCTTCGGCTCTTCAGGACTTTAGGATGATCGCTGCTTCATTCTCCTACGGATTGGTCACCTGCTGAATAAGTCATAGGTAGTGGAGACCGCTTAATTTTGGTTAACACTTCCACTTACACTGTCCTTCCATTGAACTAGATCAACAGTTGAGAATGCAACCGAAGTGATTTTTAGATTGGATGACTGAGAGCAACTTTGGACCTTCGTCCTTTGGGACATTGAGACTTTTGACATTTGTTGGTGATGAACCTTATGAAGTGAATCTCCCAGAGTGACGTAGCTTTCTTATGTCACTTATTGACATGGCACAGGCCAATTTCCTCTTGACACTTGTCATCATCTGATTATGCCATGTGTACTTGTTGAAGTGGTCTTCCACTTGTCCTTGCTGACATGGTCTGCCACATGTCCTTGCTGAGGTGGTCTGCTGACATGGGTGAGACGTGTAGGAAGTGTAGTGGAGGTGGATGTAGAGTGTGGTAGTGGAGTGTGACATGTAGCAGGTAGTGGAGTGTGACGTCGGAGTGCAAAGGTTGTATGTATGAGTGGTTTGGTGGTTTTCTCGGAGGGGGGGTTAGGCAGTAAGTGGTAATTAGCGAGGGGGGTCCAATTTGACAAGAAGGTGACACGTATGAGGGTCCCACATTATAAATACCACCAAATCGGACCCCCCCCTCCCACGGTTAAAGGAAGAAAGCTCGGGGGGGTCCGATATGCCTTGTCGACTTTAGATCTGAGTGTCCGATTATCGGGTGTTGAAATTAGCACACCATCTAACTTATCCTGTCCTTCCACTTATTTTGATCTGACGACTGACGGAAATTTAGGTGATTAAGATCTCATATCTCAGCCCTTGCTTATCCTATCCTTCCACTTAAATCGATCTGATGGCTGACGAAAATTCATATGATCGAATTATCAATTGTTTTTCCCCTCTTATCATATCCTTAATTAATTCAATCCGATGGTTGTTGGTCCTCTGGATTGGTGATCCAATGGACATTGTCACTCTTCCTTCTGAGATTTTGATCTCTCCAACTTAGAAGGTTTTCTAAGTGTTCACGGGTCTCGACCTTTACTCCTCCCACGAGTCTGTCTCTTGGACCTCATCTGTACTTCT
Organism: Picea mariana; assembly: GCA_032191745.1. NCBI lineage: Eukaryota > Viridiplantae > Streptophyta > Pinopsida > Pinales > Pinaceae > Picea > Picea mariana. The sequence goes on along the minus strand of JASDQU010374340.1, from coordinate 75,275 downwards.
GGAAACTGTTATCTCTTATGATATTTATTGTCTTCTGGATTCTTGAGGTTTGGTTCACTATTGTTCTTGCCATCAATGAAAAGCACATTTTTCTTGTAAAAATGCTAACAACATATTCTCATTGTTGCTAGGTGTATTGTTTTCATACTCTTGCTATGCACATCTGCTACATGAGTTTCCTTTCCTTTGATGTGTTTGATTTCAAAATCAAACTCACTGATGAGATCCATCCATCTAGCTTCTCTGACAGTTAAATTTGCTTGATCGGCTAAGTCACTCAACCCACTATGTTCTGTCATTAATATAAACCTTTTTCCAAATAAATAATGTCTCCACATATTTTGAGCATGTACAATGGTTGCAAGTTATAAGTAATGAGTGACATAACACTTCTTGTGCTCATTCATCTTCCTTGATTCATAGCAAACCATGTGTTCTTCCTGCATGAGGACACCACCGAGCCCTTCCTTACAAGCATCTGTACAAATTAGGAAATATTTGTCAGGATCTGTAATTTTTAAGACAGGGTCATTGGTCAAAAGATATGTCAACTCTTGGAAACTCACTTCACAAGTTTCTAACCACACAAGCTTCGCTCCTTTTCTTTGCAGGGAAGTTATGGGGTGACTAATATTGGAAAAACCCTTAATAAACCTCCTATATATCCAACTAAACCCATAAATGATATTACCTCAAATATGTTTCTAGGGGTTGGCCAATCCATGATGGTTGTATTCTTCTTTGGGTCAGTTGCCACTCCATCTTTTGATATTACATGACCCAATTATTGGATATTTTATTTGATGAAATCACATTTATTGTACTTGGCATAGAAATTTTTTTCTCTCAAAACCTGTAGCACCAATATGATATTTTCCTCATGATCCTCCTAGGTTTTTGAGTAGATTAGGATGTCATCGATGAATACCAAGACAAACTTGTCCATGTATTTTCTAAGAATACTATCCATTAAACAAATAAAGGTGGTTGGTGCATTGATAAGTATAAAAGGAACCACCACAAAACATAATATTTGTACCTTGTCCTAAAGGAATTCTTATGAATATATTCATCCTTAATTCTAACTTGATCGTACCCATAACTCAAGTCTATTTTAGAGAACAATGAAGTTCCTATGAGTTGATAAAAAAGATCATCAATTTTTGGCAGTGTGAATTTATTCTTGATGGCCATCTTGTTTAATTGTTGGTAGTCAATACAAAGTCTAAGAGTACCATCCTTTTTGTTTAAAAATAAAGTTGGTGCTCCCCATGGGGATACAATAGGTCTAATATACCCCTTGTCTAACATTTACTTCAACTGCATTTTTAACTCCACTAAATCTAGTGTGTTCATCCTATAAGACACCTTAGATGTAGGTACTACTCCTAGCATAAGTTCTATTTAAAATTCAATGTCCCTCCTTAGGTAAAGTACTAGTATCTCTTCCAGAAACACATCTCTAAATTCATGCAACATCAGGTGGTATTCTATTTTTAACTTGTTTTCTTCTTCTTAATTTAGTACTTGTAGAATATAGGTAACACCATTTTATGCTATACTTCTTGAGTTGCAATGTTGATATATCTGTTACAGATACAGGATTCCAAATTCCTTCTTGTTTCCTTTGTCATCCTCATAATCCAAAGTTTTATTAAAACATTCTAATTTTACTTTTGTGGGCATCCTACCAATCCATGGCTATCTGTATATCATATGACCCCAAAGGAAGCAGGCTCATAACTTCTTGAGTATGCAGTCCATTCATTTCAATTGCGAAGGCTTCAATCATCTCTATGACCTTCCTCTTGGTCCATGTGGCTAGCTGAACTAACCGTGATTTTGCATCCTTCCTTTCATGTAAGACAGGCTTCAAAAACTTGGGGAGATATATAGATAAGTTTAGAAAAGGGGTAAATTAAAATTGAAATAGGTAGTTATGCAATTTTACCATCCATTTCAACCACCAAAAAATTGGTGGTCTACCTATCAATTCTCGATAGTTCCATAAATATTGTGTACAATTTTGGCTATATCATCCACCATAGTCACCTCCTGGACATTGTAGAATCTTCGGTTTTCATGTTTCCTATGGGTGTAGTCTTTCAATAAGTGTGCTTCTCCACAACCCCAGCATTGGAGAGGTTCTTTCTTCTTCTCTTCTTTATTTTCCTTTGTTTTCTATGTTGGATTATTCCCACTCTAAGAGGGAAATTTTTGTTGATTCATACTTCTAGTGGGATGACTGGACTAAGAACTTATTTTTGGATTTTTGTATTGAGGTGGTTTAAATCCCTTATTCTTGAATCCAGACTTGTCCTTCTTTTTCCAATCTTTGTGAGGGTGTTTCCTAGGCTTAGATTGATCATAGTAGTATTTGACCTTTATGATGGTGTCCTCTAGTACCTTTCTGATGGTGTCCTCTAGTGCATTAGTATAATCAAAGACAATTATGTCCTGATAGGATTGTATTAAACCACTAATGAAAAGTTGTATCCTTTCTTTCTCATCTTTTATATAAGGGACATATCTCAACAGTTCTAAAAAACATTTTTCATAAGCATCCATGGTAATTTGTCCTAGCTTGTGTTCATGGAATTTCTTCATCTTACCATCGTAATATTTCTCGAATAGATAAGATTTCTTGAAATAATTATTGAAAAGTTTCTAGGTTAGCTTTATTTCATTGATTCCCTTAACATTTTTTTAGGTATTACCACCAAATGGAATATGGTTATCTTTTCCTTTGTATTTCCCGAGTAGTTATTTATCCAAAAAACCCTTAGATGTTAATTATTCTTTAA
>JASDQU010374340.1:33279-49109 GCA_032191745.1 Picea mariana | reverse complement strand
TGGTGTGATAAAGAGTTAGAGGAAAAAATAAAGTTAAGGTATTATAAAGATGTAATCAACCCTAATCTAGAAGATCAAAATTATCTATACGTTTTGACAAGAGTAAAGAAAAAAAAAAGCATTGCTAAGATAAGAACAAATTCTCATGAGCTCCATAGTGAAACTTGGCATTGGTCAATTCCTAAAACGCCATGGGATAAAAGAGTGTGTCACCTTTGTGACACTAAGAAGGTTGAAGATGAAAAGCACTTTCTCTTAGATTGTCCAACCTAAACCCAGATTAGATCTCATTTTCAAAATAGTTCTCACACTACCAACCTTCCTAACCTCTTAACTCCACAAAACTATGGTGATCTTGGAAAACTTCTCTTAATGCTTTTCGAGCACACAAACAAAATTCTAAAGAATCGCAAGTAATCACTTATCCTCTTAAGGTCTGATAGACCAATTTGATCTTAGTGGACGATAATCATCATCATCATCAATATAGTTCCTCTAAAATTTTGGTGAATTTTAGGGGAAAATACTTTTATCCTAGAAAATTTAGGCGAATCGTTTTAGAATAAAAATGGACATTGACAATTTTGTGTGCCCCTTTTAATTTCAATTATGGTGTGTATATGATGTGATGCATTGTGCTCTTTCTAGTTTCTAATTCTTATAGGTTCAGTGAATGGTACATGTGTTTATATGAATGTTTCTTATTTGTTGATGGATAGTGAGGGTTTTATGCTAAATGAATAACACTTAATAATAAAACACACTTTATTCTACACCATCTCTCTAATATTAAATGTCTTAGCTATGCTTAAGAAGAGACCCACTTCCTTTTGAAGATCCAATATCTTAGAACATTAGACTACAATGCAGCACTTTCTTGGACACCTAATGAGAACCCATGTTAGATTAAAAGAGCCAAAAATATTCAATTCCAAGCAATCACATTCAAAATAAAATAATTGAAATAAAAGTGAAATAAAAGTATGCCCTCTCATACAATTTCAAGAGCTAGAGCTTATGTTCACACATAGTTTTTATGTTGAAATGAAAGATGGTCTAGACATGTAAGTGAAACAATGTAGATTTTAGCTATCATATCATAATTCACAAGGATCTTATATTTTTTTCTGATAGTTTTATATTATAATATGATTTGATGATCTTTATAATTCATGGTCCCTAAATGTTTGGTGGAGACCATGGTGTTTTTTAGGGATTCAAACATTATAACTATGTATAGTATTTTAGATAACTATTTCAGTTTGAAAAATCATACGTATAGATATGTAAGTGAATATGTAATAAAAAAAACATATAATTTAGTATTAAAACTTATAAATTTGTAGTGAATATTATTAATTTAGTCATATTTATGTACAAAATAGGTAAATTTTTAAGTGATTCAGAAAATTGCCCAAAAAAATTAACCAATTAAAAAAATTCCACCCCTAAAAAATATACCGTGAAAACTTACCAAAAAACACATTATTCTTTGTTAATTGTTTCTAAATGTTTATACTATCCTTTTATCACAAATCAACAAAACTCAAAATACCATAATTCAAACTTACCAAAAACCACATTAATCTCTTATAACCATTTCTAAATATTTATATTATCTCTTTATCTCAAATCAACAAAACTCTAACAACATTTACTAAATAACAATATTATTAAAAATAAATAACACCAGCACATATAAACAATATATTCCAAAAATAATTCCACTTTCACATTGAGAAGAAAATATTGTTGTTCTTATTAATTCTCCATAATTTGACTTATCAATAAATAAATCAAAACCAACACTTTCACATTGACAAGAAAACTCTATTCTTCTTATTAACTATCAAAACCAAGACTTTCACATGGATAAGAAAATATTATTGTTCTTATTAACTCTCCATAATTTGACTTATCAATAAATAGATCCAAACCAACTTTCATAAGATAAAAATATTGATAACTATGTAAAAATTGATATATCCACGTAATGAGAAAAAATAAACTAAATATCATAGAAAAAAATGAATATATGTCCACATAGTAAACAAATATAGAATACTATGTACAACCTCTATATGAATGCATCCCTTTTTCAATCCATGTGACACCCTTGCTTATTAAAAGACATATACTTGGATCTTGAATTTTATTTCCTAGGACAACTTAGGCATTTATACTTAGCAATTTATTTCAGAGAAATTTATCTTCACTATGTGAAATGTTTTTTTACAATTAGTTAATGTTTTTAATTATAATATTATATTAATATAATTAAAAAAAATAAAAATGTATGATATATATTATGATTGTTATTTTTAATGTTTTTAAATTAATAGTTTTGATTGACATATATTAATCACTTTTAATTATATGATTATGTTAATTGATATACAATATTATATATAGTTAAAGTGATTATTAATAATAAATTCAAAAGACCTGAGAATAATAAAAAGTCAATGAATTTTTAATTATCAATTATTTTATAATTATAAGCAAATCCACAAGTATTTTATAATGTATTATCTTAAAATTAGAAGGAATACACTCTATTATATACTCCGTATAAAAAGTTAGTATTTTCTCATTGTTATACATGAAAGATGCCAGACTTGTTTCAAACTGGAGTTAAAGTCATATACGACTTAAAAGGAGTTGGCATAAAGATGTCAAATCTTTGTTAAGTTATTGGGTCACTATGTAGAATATTGATAGTACCATTAAAAATACTATGACATCTTAATTTAAGGAGAAATTGTCCACTACCATAAAGAATAAGAGGATAAGAGAAAATTAAGATACTATAAAAAGGTTATTGACCCTAACCTAAAAAATCAAAAGTATATTTTTGTTATAACTAGCTCAAATAAAAATAAATAAACGTTGTTAAAATAAGAACCAACTCTCACAAGCTTCATATTGAAACATAGCTTTGGACAATTTCTAAAAAGTATATTTTTGTTATAACTAGCTTAAAGAAAATAAATAAACATTGTTAAAATAAGAACAAACTCTCACAAGCTTCATATTGAAACATAGTTTTGGACAATTTCTAAAAAGTATATTTTTGTTATAACTAGTTTAAAGAAAAAAAATAAACATTGTTAAAATAAGAACAAACTCTCACAATCTTCATATTGAAATATAGCTTTGGACAATTTCTAAAACTCGGTGGTATAAAGAAAATTATTATCTTTGAAATACTAAAAAGCTAGAAGATCGAAAACACTCTCTTAATGAGTACATCCACATTAAATCTCCATTTCAAATTATTTGTAACAATATAGTTCCTATCCTTTAACTCATTATAATTTTGGGAATTATTTCTTAATGTATGATAACACAAAATTGGTCTAAGAGAACATCATCGTCTTCTTCATCACCATCAATAATAATAAATAATAATAATAATAATAATATATTATATCGGCTTCCAGGATTAGATCTGACAAACTGTGACGGGGGTTTCAAGGCTAGGGTTCGACGGTTATAGCTTAAGCAGTGGTCAACATGGTGACCAAAGGGGGACGGAGCAGGACTCCCTCCTACAAGCATGTAGTGGTGGACAGAGGAAAAGGCCCACGCGGTGTGGGATTTAAGGAACCCCTGATAGGTACCTCGGGATCGAGGGAAGAGAATAATAAAGAGGTTAACCAAGGAAAAAATGACCAAGTGGTGGAGGAGGCCAGGGAAGCCCAGAACAGTATGCCAGAAATGGCTAACCCTAGTGGGGCAGGTGGGCATAATCTGTGCAAGATAAAAACAATGTTAATCCCAAAAGTTATCATGGACGATACCCAAACCCAACTCTTCCAGGATCAGATGAAGACACATGCCCTAATTTGCAAGTTTATGAGCATGTGGCCCACAGAAAAGACTCTACGTAGTTGGATAAAATACCAATGGAAGTCGAGTGGAGAAGTCGACCTCCACATGGGATCGAAAGGTTTCTTCACAACAGTTTTTATGAACTTAGAGGGCAGGGATAAAATCTTTGAGGGGGAGTCATATTTCCATGCCTCAGCGGGGCTGTACATGCGACCGTGGAAGTAAAACTTCTCCCTAGAAAAGGAGACTTTTAAAAATGTTCCAGTGTGTCTTAGTCTTTATTCCCTACCATTAGATTACTATTTATTGTCCACCTTCGAAAGATATAGAGAAAAAGCTCGAAAAATATGTTAAGACATAAGAAGCAACATTAAAAGGGAGGTATACATCCTATGCAAGGATCTGTATAGAGATGGATGTCTCGGGGGCTCTCCCGGAGGCCATAAGTCTAGATTTTAGGGATGAGGAATGGATCCAAAGTATAGACTATGAGAATATCTCATTTCAATGTAGAAGGTGTCATGAACATGGGAACCTACTAAGAGAGTTCCCTCTAAACAAAAAACGGGAACAAGAAAATTCTAAAAAATAGAAGGATGAGGACAGATTTGTGAGTCTGAATTACAAAGGCAGGGGAAATAAGAGACAAGGAAAGCCCCCCATAGGGAGTAACCCAAAATAAAGGAATAGAGAAGAAGGAAGGGGGAATCCTAAACAGCGGGAAGAAGAGGAAAATAAAAGGAAAAAAGAAAGGGAGATAAATGAACAGGAAACCCATGAGGCCACAGAAAATCAAAACACTAAAGGATATTAGGGACGCAACGAGAGCACAATGGAAGGAGGAGGAGAAGATGAAAATACCCCAATGAAGGAGGTAGATGGAGATTCAAAAATGACACCAATAGAGGTAGTAACAAAATACCCAGACCTCAAAGACATCGTGGAAAGAGAAGGGATAGACCTCTCGAACATATTGGAACAATGGAAAAGGCAAGGAGTCGACAATATACCAACGAAGCAACTGGACTGCATTCAATACCTTAGGGAGGAAGCAAAAAACAGAGGAATCAAGCGCATGCAAGGTGAAATAGGAAACTTGGGTATCAAAACTGGAGATGGGTAGCCACAACACTCACCAAAGAAGGCAAAACGGAAGAAAGTGAGGAAATCAAACAGTGTATCCCTACAGAAACTAGGAGCTCTGCTAATAAATTTAGGTGAGTTCGAAAATCTCTTTCCTAAATCCCCCCCACATGTTTAAATGAAGGTTATTACTTGGAATATAAGAGGCCTGAACAACCCAAGAAAACAACGAATCCTTAAAAATAGAATGAGGAAGGAACAACCTGATATTTTTTTCATACAAGAGACAAAATGAAATATGGATAGAATGGAAATAATCAGTAAGAAATATTGGAGTAAGTACAAGTTTTTTATTGTAGAGAGTCAAAACATGGCAGGAGGTATATTGACCCTTTAGAACCCACAATCGGTGAACCTACTCTCTATTGAAGCCACTAGGCACACGTTATCTATTAAAATGCAAGTGATAGGGAACACAGAGGAGGTCCTTTGTAAAAATGTGTATGGACCTCAGGCATTGGAGGAAAAAAGAAGAATGCTCCTAGACCTAGAAAATCTAAAGGAGAGGACCAATAACCTTCATTGGATTCTGTCTAGGGATTTCAACATCATAACTACGTTGGCTGAGAAACAAGGGGGCAACCAGATATTGGATAGAGATACGAAAGAATTCACAACCTTCATAGATACAATGGAGCTAGTGGACATCAGGACTAGTAATGACCAGTTTACATGGAATAACAAAAGACTATAACATCACCAGGTGGCCACAAGGCTATACATATTCCTAGTCTCAGAATCCATCATTATGCAGGGCTTAGCGTTGGACTACAGTATCCTTCCCTAGGGGGGGATCAGATCACTAGCCAGTGCAATTGGAGGAAAATTTTCAGACAACACCAAAGAACATGCCCTTTAGATTGGAGAAATTATGGATCGACCACCCAACCTTCAAGGAGAACATCAAAACATGGTGGCAGGAGGAACTCCCGGAACAAGGGACAAAGATGTTCAGACTACACAAAAAAATCAAGTACATAAAGAAAAGACTTAAGGAGTGGAACAAAGAAGTTTTTGGGAACATTGACCAGGAGAAAAAAATGATCGAGGACAGAATGGGAGAGTTGCAGGAGAAATGCATCCAAGAGGGCTATACTAAAGAAAGGAAAAATGAATAAAACCAATTACTCCAGGATTGGGAAGCAATATGTAAGAAAGAATAGACCCTGTGGTGACAAAAATCCATAATCAAGTGGTTTAAGGAAGGGGAGAGAAATACCAAGTTCTTCCATAGAATAACTATAGCAAGAAGAAATCATAATAAAAATTTGAAGATTTGGGATAAGGATGGGATAGAAAGAGGGACCCACCAGGACATTGAAAACAAACTAGTCAAACACTTCCAGTGTATAGCCAAAGAAACCAACCGGGACAAGACCGCTACCATCCAGAGGATAATTAGGCACATCCCCAAGTTGGTCACAGAGGAACACAATGTCAACTTGTGCAGACCCATAGCGAAGGAAGAAATTGACCAAGTGGTCCAAGAGATTCCTAATGGAAAGGCCCCAGGCCCAGATAGCTTCACTATGGAAATTTTCAAAGCTTGTTGGGATGTGGTTAAGCATGATATTTATGGTACAGTGGAGGACTTTGGATGCTCAGCCTCCATCCTGAAGGAACTGAATGCCATGATGATCACTCTGATCCCAAAATAAAATGAAGCAAGAACTCTAGATCGCTACAGGTTGATAGATATGTGCAATGTGGTGTATAAGATAATTTCCAAAGTAATAGCTAATAGATTGAAATGACTCCTTCCAACATTGATATCACATGAACAGGCGAGATTTGTGGAAGGGAGATAGATTCTGGATAATATCATACAAGCCCATGAAATAATACACACACTAAAAAGTAAAAGGAAAGCGGGGATGTTAATCTAGCTGGACTTGGTGAAGGATTATGACAAAATAAGTTGGCACTATATGGCGAAGATGATGGAAGCTGTTGGGTTCGACCAACATTGGATTAAATGGATCATCAACCTAGTTTCTACAACAATCTTCTCGTTGTTAGTCAACGGAGCCCAAGCCAAGCCTTTTTATCCAACAAGAGTCATAAGACAAGGGTATCTGCTATCCCCCTTCCTGTTCATTCTAATGATGGAAGGGTTGAGCAGGAGTATTAAAAATGCAACGGCCACAAGAGAAATAAAAGGCCTAAAATCGTTCAAAGATTTCTCGACCTCAATACAACAACAATTCGTGGATGACACCCTGCTCCATGGCACCCCTATGGTAAAGTAAGCAAAGGCATATAAAAAAATCTTAGAGGATTTTGGGGGATAAAATAAATCACTCCAAATCCATGATATATTTTTTCAATACAAATCCTACAATCCAAATAAACCTAGCCAACATTTTGGGGTTTGAGCGGAAAACACTCCCAACAAAATCTTTGGGAGTACCCCTGATGGATGGGCGTGTAGGAACGTAATGTGGGAAGGATTTATCAACAAGTTGCAGGAGAGGGTTAAGAATTGAACGTACAAATATCTAAACCTTTCCGGATGGCTAATCCTGACTAAAGTGATCCTACAATAAATCCCAACGTTTCTTATGTCGGTGTTTCCATCCCCCAAAGGCATCCTACAAAAAATCAGAGCCATCCAGAGAGATTTCCTATGGAGAGGAGGAGAGGACAAAAAGAAATGGGCCTTGGTAGCGTGGGACAAGGTGTGCAGACCAAAGAACAAAGGGGGCCTTGGGTTACAAGACCCACAGGTAACCAATGAGGCATACGGGGAAAAGTTGTGGTGGATATGGGTAAAGGAAAGCTCGATGCCATGGGTAAATATGTGGAAATCTAAATATGCCCCAGAAGTCAACAACCAGGAGTGAATCAGGTTCATGGGCACAAGGGAGGGGTCAACTATTTGAAATCTAGCTTAGATAAATAAAAATTGGATACAGAGTCACATCTTTTGGGAAGTCATGAATGGGATAACAACGATGTTCTGTGAGGACGTGTGGCAACAGGAACCCAGAATGGAAAATCAGGACAGGGAGGAGCTCAAACATGAGATGATTGGTGAAGGAAAAATGAAAGTCTATCAGTGTTGGAAGCAAAGGGAGGGGAACACTAGGTGGAGGATTTGGGACAAACTTAACCCACATAATAGAGCGCAGGTCGACATAGTGACGAAAGAGTTTGAGGAGGAATTGGGGAAAAGGAAAATTGGGGTCTTAGAAGAAGAGGACCAATTGAGATGGGGAAGGAAAAATTGGGGCGAATTCAACCTACAAGAGGCTCGGTATTCCATATTAGGCCAGGAACAAGAAAACACAAAGCCACACTAGGAGAGGATATGAAAGGGCCCCCAATGGCCAAAGATCAAATTGTTTGAATGGCTAGTCCTACACAATAGGAAACTGACCTGGGAGAATCTAACAAAAAGAGGTTTCATAGGTCCCTCACTGTGTCATCTATGTGAGGTCAAGGAAGATTCGACGGATCATCTACTCGACGAATGCATCTATATAGCCAAGATCTAGGACTAGGTGGCATGTATTCACCACCAATCGAATCAAGTCAAGGGGGGTATCAAAGCGAAAATCAAAGACTAGAAAGAGAGGTACATCGAAAATGAGGTGGTGAACCTTTGCTGGGGTCTGACACCAGGGATGGTTATATGGGTGAGTTGGAAGGAATGGAACAGGTGAATTTTCAAGAATAAAATCCAACCAGAAGAGCGGATAAAGGACACAACTATAATTCAAATAAGAGAAACAGTGCAGAGTCTTAACCTTAACAATGCCAAAAATCAAACCACGGGTCAAGACTCTCGAATTTTGGAACTGTTCTATATGAAAGAATGGATCTATAGCATACATGTGGCCCGAGATCCACAGATCCAAACAGGAGTTAGTACATGGGCTCCTCCTCTGACATGTTTCCTCAAATTGAATTTTGACGGGGTGACGAAAGGAAATATAGGGGTTTCAGGAGCAGGTGGAGTAATAAGAGACAATGGAGGAACAATCATTCGCCTGTATGCTGGGAGCATAGGAAATTCAATAAATAACGCAGTGGAGTTTGGAGCTCTAGAACTCGACCTAGATATTATGCGCAGAGAAGGTATGACAAATGCCATCGTGGAAGGAGATTCGACTCTGGTTATCAACACTACGAAGAAACTCTAGTATGGAACCAAGGTGGGCAAGGTGCAAAGACATTGGCGTCTAGCGTAGTCCCTTCAAAAAATCAAGGAGCATCTGCGAACCCTGAACATGGTAGAGTTTTGATGGATCTATAGGATGGAGAATGCACTAGCGGATAGGCTAGCCAATGAGGGGGTTAACAAGGAGGGAAAGGAACTAGATGAGGCCTGGACCAAAATCCCCAGGGGGCAACTTAGAATGGATTGCATCCATGTAACATCCCTAGCCACCAACAGGTCGGGCCATGCCACTACTCAGACGCTTTACTTAGCTCTGAAACCATATTGTAACGTCCATGGCCATCCATGGCTGAGCCATGCCATGCCAGAGAACACTTACGTTCTCTTTGCAGAATATAATGTAACATACCTAGCCTCTATTCTGAGCCATGTCACATAAAATTTTCTTACTGCATGCAATTGAAAATATATACATGCAGAACTCTTGTGGAAGCCCTATATATAAAACATAAATAGACAAATATATTTGTAAATGAACGAATCCATACTGAAATAACAGTAAACGTATACATGCAACATATACAGGAAATACCCATAAAAATAAACATGTAAATAACAATGCAGCATGTAAATTAATCACACAATTGGCACTTATCTTGGTAAGAATGTCACCAACTGTGTGTAGACCTTCCACGAACCTTCCAGCCTTAGACCACACTGTTCATCACTCTCAACAATGAGTCACCCCTGAGCTGGGACTAAACTCCACCCTGATAAGGGTTCCTAACCAGGCTAACGGATCATGGAAAATAGGAAAGACTCCATCACAGGTGCCTACTCAAACTAACAACCTACAGTCTCTCATTCCCCACATGCATGTCCCACCTAAGGAAGTGTGCCCATTCTCTGCTCAACAGTCCATCGGATGCCCCACTTCCCTTCCAGGGCTTCAGCAACAGGCCGAACAGGAAGTCTCAAAGCCCTGTAGTTACAGTTCAAAACCTTCAAGAAGTCAATTCCCAGCAATTCTCTCACCCAGAGAATTTCTCACGGGCCTGACAACTCGCCTCTTCAATATCCCACGGGCCTGACAACTCGCTTCTTCAATATCCCACGGGCCTGACAACCCACTTCTTCAGTCTATCTCCCTAACTAACCAACTACACAAACTTATATGGACATGGATACAAGCTCTAGTACAATGACATGAAGTATGGAGGATAAATGACTGCGTGAGTGAAAAATGGCATCCTGGCTGAATGATCGAAGGAATGATGGAAAAGATGATCATAAGAATGATGGGGGGGGGGTGTGAAAATGAACTAAGTCCCAAAAATAAATATGCATGTCCCCAACTTGACACTTGTCATGTTGGGAGCTACTTTGGCCCACTTGTCCCCAACTTTAGAACTTAGGATAAAATAATTATCCATACTTTATGATTTTAAGAAATATTATTATAATATTCCTTTTTTGGCTTAGACCTTTTCCTTAACTTTTAGGCCCCACCCTTTCCCTAACTAGTGGATTTTATTCCCCCATCTCTTTTATCGTGGTCGATCTGCACGAGACAATGTATTTTATATTAAATATGAGACATGTACAAAAACAAATGCACTGGCCTTTAACATCTAGGCTCTCCGGCCTAATCAAAACATAAGCATCCTAGCTTATAATAACTAGCTCACCAGCCTATAAAAAATATCATATACACAAAGGCTCCCTAGCCTCAACATTTCACCCACTTAGGATGTTGCGCGCGGTATCCTGAAATGTGCACACTTCCTCATTTTACTGCGCAGTACATGCACGCACTATGCCATGAAATATGCATACAAAAATGATATCAAAACAACTCACTAGCTTAAGTACATTTGTATTTACATTTACAATTGGGTTCGGCCTTAGGGGTATTACAATCCCCTCCCCTTATTTATGCTCTATCCTTAGTGCATCATGTATACATATGCAACAAAATTTTCAAAAATCCTCAGTGCATCATGTATACATATACAACAAAATTTTCAAAAATCCTCAGTGCGTTATATACCATATACCATTCAAATTCTTTAAAATCTCCAAGATTTAGCTATTGAAATCTTGTTATCCACCTGGTGCTCTGCCTTCTAGCACCAATTATCATACTCATACTGCAATCGGAAGTCAATTTCTCTATTCCATAGAGCTGTGTCAGGAAATAATTCAACTAATTGTTCCTTATTACATGCTTCAATTATACTTAATTGAAGCAACAACTGGTTGTAGATCCATGACGTTCCACCCAACCTTATATCTTATTGTTGATAAACTCTCAGCATCATACCATTCCCAAGCATGGGATATGACTCCATTAGGACAATGACTACCCAGATAACCACGGACCACAATCAATATCAACATAGTCTAGGCCAAGGTACCAAACCTCAGCAGCACTCCAACCAACGGTCTCTCTTCCCCACATGCTTGTACAACCCAAGGTAGTATGGACCTTCACTGTCCAATAGTTCATCGGCTACTCAAATTCCCTTCCAGGGCTCCAACGCAAGCCGAACAGGAAGACTCAGAGCATCGTGGCTGCAGGAGTTCCCACTTTAATCATTATCATCTCATCTTATAGTTTTTAGCAAGCACCATGCTAAATACCATTTTTTTTTCCTGTAATGATTATATATTGCATACAACCAACAAATTGTCAGTATTTTTTTTGTATATCATAATTCAACATGCACATCACCTTATGCAATGATCTTGGAATTGCCTGCACCTAGAAATTCAATCACAGTTACCAAACAATTTAAGCAAATAGAATGACTCATCATTCTATGCATATGCATGTTCATAATTAACAACAAGAAGTTCACTTCTTCAGTTTTTTTTTTTGAACAGGAAATTTTTTGTAGTCACTAATCTTGTGACTACCTCACTTGCAACTTTCTTGTTGCAATGTTTAGCAGTTCCTGAAATGTTCTCAACTTCTCGATTTAGAAACATTTTAACCATTAGTATAATTATTCCATGAAAAAACATATATACATGCACTCACAAAATGCATTCGGAAAAATGCATTTAAGTATACAATTCCATCATGTATGAGTGCAACTCTGCCACTTACCAGGCATGAGTGCAACTCTCAATGCCTATTTATTCAATGCACCTTTGCATTGATTTTCAGAATGAGCTTTATCTAAGTCATGTATCTCACCATCCATAAATTGGAAATCTGGCCAATGTCTTGACACAACTCCACACACTTCCCATTGTCTTCACCATTACTTGGATGCCTTCCTTTTCGACCTGAACACTACACCAAGAATACAATTTTGTAGTGTTTATTAGTGTTAGCAAAAAGGTTGCAGTCCAATTTTTATTTAAAGCTAGGAAGCTCATTGGGTATTTGTGTGGCACATAACCTTTCTATAACTATACCTTGCCATATCCAACCATGTCCTGGTCTCATACATGACTAGATTTCTTACCATCATTCCTATAACAAGTTATTATCTTTTTATTTTCTCTGGTTATTGCCTCATAACCAAATTAACATGACATGCTACTATGTCAATGTGTGCATTCAAAATCTAAAAGATTTGATATACATAACAGGCCTCTAGCCTTTACCACACTTAGTGGTAACTTAATCCTGTCAATGCACTTAAACAATACCATACAGTGTATTATAAAATTCAATTTGGGGAAATTCTTACCTGGATTTCGCTTTGGCAATTATACAACATAATTTCCAAAAGAGAGATACTTACTTGCATGACTGCCATTAAACGAGTTTAATTCTACATGATTAGATGATGACTATATAAGTTCTCATGCTTCCTTATCAGCCTTATAATTCAATATTCCAGTCTTATGTTGCTTCCATCCATGTGCAGCAACATTATCAACAACACTTGCAAACATGCAAGCATTATCACCCTATGGTTGTCCCAAAAAGCCATAAAATACTTGCTGCTACAATAATTGCAACAACTTCTTTCTTCCTGTATCATGTTTCCTTGTTTATCCCAGAAGTCTTCCATTCTCCCAAATTCCTGAACCTTCAAGTGCTCTTCACTGTAATTACAGTGCATGAATATTTCTGATCTGAGAACTTTCTAGCCAAAACACTCTTGGATGACTTTGTTTTTCCATCCAAATACTAAAATGATATTAACCTTCAAATTTTATTTATTTCCTGGATCCATCTATCCCAACTCATACCTGGATGAATTATGATTCCAATCTTGTTGTCTTATAGACTTTGGATCTTCAACATCCATTTATTTTTCGGAACCCTCTGATCCAACTCCTACATGACCCAATTCTATTTCTAGTCATGTTTTCTGAGTAACCTTGGACAGTTAACACCAAATTCCTTTTTGAGGTACTTGATTTATCCTTTCCTTAAATGATCATATCAATACTTGGATTTTCTTAATGTCTATTACTTTCCCTTGTCTTGACCAATCTGATTTCAACCTTCCTTGCACAATCCAATTCTATCATATCATAAATAATGCCCTTCATACCATGCTTCCACTACGCACTCTGATAACCATAAGGGACGCATTACTCTAATTTCATAGCTAATCCATGGATATGATGCACTCGTTATCCAATATGTAATAAGCCTCTTTCTTTATCTGATTACGATCATTCAGGTAGTCAATTCCTTTTATAATAGATTCGACTCTAATGTATTTCTTAATCTGTATATTGGTTTCTTTGGGAGTGAATGCATTTTCACTAATTCATTCACTACATGATCTATTCCTCTTTCCGGATTCCATTGAATACTTGACTAACATGAGAGGACTTCCTGCAGTTGCCTCCCAAGATTTTACGGCTGCACTCAAATTCATACCTTGACATTTTGTGGTCTTGGATTTTGATCATATTATGAAATATTTTGTCATAGCACTCTTTCCCTGAGTACCTCTGCTTATTTTTAATTAAAATTCAACCTTCTCATCAGTTAATAACTCAAAGTTTTTAACTCTGCAAAATCTTTTTAGATAAGACCCAAGTATTGAGAATTTAGCAAGAACTACATCATCGCATAACCTTAATAGTTTGGAGTGTTGGCGTCATAAGTCACTCCTGGATTGCAGTAGGAGCAGAGCCCGACACCCATCAGTTTTATGTCACGATTGGTTTATAAAGGGGTGATCGACTAGAATTAAACTCAATACAATATCGTTTTAACTTAGAGTTATGGACTAAGGTTATGCGTGGACAGATGAGGTCTTAATCTAACTTTAGTCAGTAGTTTGCAATAAAGGTGAGAAGAAGAAAGACAACTATGAGGGAGTGCGAAGGTATTTTGTGAGCATCAAGCTTCCAACAGTTCGAAGGGGAATGATTTAAAGACAAGAACATTGAAATAAATCGTGATAGTGCTAAAATAAAACCTTTTTATAACACTGTCACAATACTTCATGTGACTCAGTCAATCATAAACTATTTCAATACTAGATGGAAACCAAATGGAATAAGAAGTTGATTGTCATTAGATTAGAAATTTCACATATAGATACATAACCAGGGAAAATTAGTGCTTCATTAAAACTATACAACAACGAGCTTAGCTCTACCAACGATGTATACCAAAATGGAAAAAATGCCTTCATATACTTGGAGAAAAACTCGGCAGAAACTTCGAGTTACTGCGTTGAAGGAATTATGTCTTCATGTTTACTGGTAGACTGTGCATGCAGTCTCTGGACCATCATTCACCTCGTTCAGACGCCACCATGCTCCAAAACGAGCCTGCAAGGAGTTGACAAACTGACAGTCTTCTCCTGGGATTTTTATTTATGGTGGAAATGATGTCCACCTACCATCAACTGCTTCCTTGGGATCATTAACGACCCCAGTCAACTATGTATCTTTGGAGACGTGGAGGCCTTCTCATGTTGCCACCTCGATCTACTAAATGGTTTCATGGTAAGACGTGGAGGCAGATGCGATGACTGGGGCACGTGATGGGAAGAAGCATATGAGAGATGACCAGGCAGGGGTGATTTGGCATACTAGATGTGGAAGTGAGGCGAGGAGAGGCCAATGGATGGATGTGGCAGATCTTGTGGGGACCATGGAGATACGGTAGTGGGATGCGATTTTTCGAGGGAGAACACATTGTTACACATCAAAATCACTCAACTGGATAAGTGTTGCATATTCCTCTCAATTGTCGTAAGTGTCACAACTTCCTTACAACTTTCTCAAGTGTCGCAAGTTGGTTACAAAGTGTCGCAAATGTTGTTTGAGCATACTGCCCTAATGACGACACTAAGGAGGCACTTAAAACATCTTATGTACTTGGTTTGAAGAAGGAGAACTAGTTCACTGGAGTCAAACAACTCTTAACCCCTGAAAAGGGCTTCCAATCAAGAGTTTTGAGGGTGAACGCTCCCCTGAAATAGCCTTAGGAGCGCTGGCGCTCCCCTATAAGGCCTCAGGGAGCGTTATAATGCTCCCTTACCCCTCTGCAGGAGCGCTGCCCACTTTTGAAGCACTGGCGCTCCCCTTAAGCCTCTCTGGGAGCGTTCTAGTGCTCTAATTCCCCTTTTGAAGGAGCGCTCCCTAATCTGGGTCAGTTGTTAGCCCGGTGAGGAGAATAAGGAAAGGATCTTTCGAGATTAGGAGGCAGTTGTACTCGAATTCTTGGTTTCATCAAGAGATCCCTGATCTAAGGAGGAGGTTCCCAACTTGTTCTAAACATAACTCAAGAGGTTAA
>JASDQU010374339.1:57068-67346 GCA_032191745.1 Picea mariana | reverse complement strand
AAGTCCAAGTTGTGAGATTAGTTAGGATGTTATTCTTGTAATCTAAAGGCACAACAATATATATATATATTATCATGGTGTACTTTAGTTTGTGTTTATATGTTATGAAGAAAAAGAGGAAATATAAGGTATATTACAAAAACCATTAAAATTGCTAGTAAGGAGCACAAGGGAACTATGATCCCAAGAGAGAGGAAGAAGAGAGAGGGAGAGGAAAAGGAATCCATGGGTAAAATTTTCCTTGCCACATTTATTTTGGAGAATTCACTATCCTTTTTACCATGTTTTATTAAAAATATCACTAACCACTTTGACCATATGTATGTCTAAAGGAAAATTGATTACATTCATGGGAGGGCATCTATGCCTTATGCAACTAAAAGTATAATAGTAGAAATTTTCCTCTTAGATCTTCCTTATTTCATTCTTCCTCTATTATGAAATGAAAATTATGTAAGCTCCCAAGTCTAAAAAGTATTCCCATGAATGTAACCCATGCCAAGAATTCATGGGTTTGAGAGGATGTGTGGGTAAGAAGTAAGTGAAATGTTTAGGTGGCATGTAGAAGATGGAAAAATATTGATCCAAGAGAGGAACCCATGGTTATAGAGTGAGAAGAGTGGAAGGGGATAAATAGATTAAGGGTAAAAATCCATAGTAAAGCGCGCTTGAGCCAGAGGAGTCTTGGTATAGGTGACCACCCAGAAAGTTCTAGTTATCAAGTGCAAGTCCCAGAGGTGATTATTTATTGTATGTGTTTAATAATACTAGTTTTAATCCCACTTCTTCACTTCTTTGGGCATCATGTGATGCAATGATTGATAAGTATATTTTTCAAAATCATGAGAAATTGATCAATTGTGAGTATTACTCATGGATATGGGTCATACATTAATGAATTACTCTATGTAGTTGATCTTGAAAATGATATCTCATATGTTTCACTGTGAAATCCCTTCAATGTTTAAATAAAAAGAGTGAAGGAAGTTGTAACTAAATATTTCATAAGGCACAATAATTACTAAGGTTTTACAAATGTGGTAGAAAGATAAGTATGCTTGATTGTGGGGAAAACTCCACTGTTAAGAATGCTTGAACTAGAGGAGTCTTGGGTCGGGTGACCACCCAGGAAGTCCTATTACTGGGTGCAAGCCCCAGAGATGATGATTGATGCTATGTGATTCATTTCACTAGTTTCAATCACACTTCTTTACCCATATGAACATCACCTGATGTAATGAGTGCTAAGTGGAATATTCAAAATCATGAGAAATTGGTAAGTTGAAACTAATAATCATGGATATGGGTCATAGATTAATGAATTAATATACACAATTGATCTAGAAAATTATAGCTCATATGTTGCACTGTGAAATCCCCTAGATGCTTAAATAAAAAGAGTGAAGTGAGCTCTAACTAAAAAGTTCACAAGGCACAATACTTTCTAAGGTTTCACAAATGGGGTAGCAAGCAAAGTGAGCTTAATTGTGGGGAAAACTCCACATGTAAGTGTTCTTGATATAGAGGAGTCTTGGGATGGGTGATCTCTTAGGAAGTATTGGTTACGGAGTGCAAGCCTTAGAGGTGATGATTGATTCTATGTGATTCATTTAACTAGTTTAAATCCCACTTGTTCACCCCTATGAGCATCATGACCCGATGCAATGAGTGTTAAGTGGACTATTCAATATCATGATAAATTGGTTAGTTGTGACTAATACTCATGTATATGGGTCATGTATTAATGACTTAATCTATACACTCGATCCCCAAAATGCTAAAATTCCTAATGAATTGTGTAGCAAAGAAGGAAAACACTTGAGTTGGTTTTGTTGTTGGTTAAGAGGAAGGGTTCTATGGCCGATTAAACACTTTTTAGGTACTTGGAGTACACTATGTTATGGGATTGATTGATTCTGGTGTATTATGGTTTAGATTGAATGAGAGACATATCCTATTGACTTTCCTTTTTCATTTCAATATCATAACCCAACTTATGGGTGGCATTTATCATGAATGTCTACAACTATGAGGTGGATAACTCCTCCATAAATGGTTTGTTGGATAATATTCTAAGGAGACATTTGTAATTGTTTCTATCTCTACATGGCTATGTCCATTTTACACATCTAACCTTTAATATTTCTTAAATTTAGTTTAATATTTGAATTGTGTACATTAAATTATTTATGAAATATATATTATATTTGAAGAATATATTATTTAGCACATTTTCAAATTAACTTACATTACAATTTTATGGGTTCTATTGGAATCCCCACTTTGAATTACTATTCCAATGGGTAATTAAGGATTTTTTTTATTGGAGTGCCTTGTTGGAAAATTGTGGAAATTTGGGTATATTATAAGCACCCACCTCTAAGAATAATTAGCCATGAAGGTAACCTTGAATCATGATACAGGTCCTGTAATTGGAATATTTGTCGAAGGATTCAAGTAAAGGCCCTAATTTGAGGTTTGATACTCCAAGGATAGGTTTCCTCACATAAGCAATGTTTCTAGGATGAGAGCCATGGTCTTGTTCTTTTAAGGACATACCTCTAAAGCACACTAGACATTAAGAAATTCATAAACAATGAGGCATACCTTCTAGTTATAAGGTTTGGCCTTATAGTGGGTCAAGGGCCTTATTTCATGGTTTGGCATAGATGGGAAGGTTATCCTCACACACTACATGCCAAAAATGTAAGGAATCGCACCTTGAATCACCCCCCTCTAAGGGAAGTTAGGGATGAAGGTTTCCTCAAACATGAGACAAACCCTATGGATAAAATCATTTTCCAAGAGTGGGATAAGGGTCTAACTCTAGGGTCTATCACACAATGTAATAATAAGATTTAAAAAAGCATGCCTTAAAGCTAAAATTCACATGCTCTCACCTTTAAGTACCTACCTTTAAGGGACATTAACGAAGAGGTTGGACTGGGACCACAGATAGGCCCTTTAGATGGAATAAATGACTAAGCATGGAAAAATACTATAATTGTATGGTTTGGTGCACTATGGAAGAGTATCCACTCCCATGTCATGCTTCAAGGATAAAATTTAGGGGCTTTCTCCTTCAAGAATCCACCTCCAGGGTGAATTATCCATGAAGGAAACTCATACTATGAGAAAATCCCTATGTATGGAATATTTGGCTAAGGAGTGGGATAAGGACCTGATTCTTAGGTTTGGTGCACTAAGGAAGTTTCTCCTCACATAAACAATTATTTGATGCTTTACATATGGCCTTGATTGAAGAGACAAGCTCCATAAGTGTTATATGTCCTTGAGAAATAGCACGACACAACAAGGATGGGTTTCTATCCTAGGACATCATTAAGGGCTCAAAACTATGAGATTTGGCCTAAAACAGAACTTCTAGGGATTTTGGGAAATTAGATAAGCATTGGGCCATGGAACAAGCCCTATATAAGGAGTCTTTAGCTCATGATACAATATTATATGTATTATGAAGTTTGAAGAACTAAGGAAGAGTCTAATCAAAGAAAAGACATACTTCAAAGAAAAAATAAAGGGTTTAGATCATAAATGTAATTTCTATGGCTAAAGGAAAATTCACATGGCCCTCGATACTTATGCAATCCCTTAGAAAGTAATATTTGGACCACATATGAAATATGAATTGTATTAAGATATGGGACACCATGGATGTGTGTCTTTGATCAAGGAAACATGCAAGGTTAAAATCAGGGTTTTAGACCCTACAAAGTTATTGCATAATTAGTTGGACTAGCATGGTGTCTCAAACCATGGCATGAGTCTTGTAAATGAATGTTTGGCCAATAAATGACATAATGAGGCTACGATATGCTTAATAACTAAATTTTATTTGTTGGGGGGAAGTAGTGACCAATCTCATGGATTAAGAAGTTGTTTGGAGGCAAAAGGAAAGCATTGACTTAAACACACCATTTCTCTTACGAGTTCTAGATAATGGAAAATGGCCCTAACTGCAATAGAAACCTTGCTTATGCTACTTATGCTTTATTATATGTGGTAATTATGTTTGTAATGTATATCCATCCAGGTAGTGTGCATTATGGATATAGTTTTAGGATTTTATAATTGGATATAACCTACACTCAATATATATTGAGTATGGATTATTTGAAACTATAATTTTGTGCAAGATAAAGTGTTAGTTAATGTGTATGCTTAATTTTATATTAATACATCTTGTTATTTGAGAGTAAAATTCATAGTAATTAATGGATACAGAATATTCATAATTTTAAATTAATACATCTTGTTATTTGAGAGTAAAGTTCATAGTAATTAATGGATATAGAATAATCATAAGCAAAAATGCTCTAGAATAATGTCCTATGAAGGTACAAGAGAAGAGGAAGAGAATATTAGTATTTCATAGAGTGATTAACCTTCCTAAAAAAACAAATTTATTAGTTATCTTCTAAACTTCATCTGAAAATTCAAGGTTTCATAATATTTTTTAACTATACATAAAAAAAGTTGTTTATTATAAAAAAACAAATATTTATAAAATCAATTTTAAAAAATATTAAATTTTTAATTTTTATAAATAAAAAAATTAATCATTAAAACAAAATATAATTTATTCATGCTAATTCAACTATACAAACATTCAATCAACTTTTTTTTAATAATCATATTTATAAAAGATAAATAATATGACATGATAAATTTCATCTCTTAAATTATAGTTTATTGGTTAATTTTAAGCATAAAGATGGAAAAATCTAATTGTAAAGCTGCATCGATTCAAACTTCTCCCCCGCATAAAGCATTTGAAAAATAATGCGTCATTATCATTTTATGTTCTAATCCAATAAATACTTTACACATACAAATACGTTAAAATTAAAAAAAAAAAAAAGCTACACATAGATGTGATGATGTGGCATTGTACCGTTAGAAAGGGTTTTCAACGGGAGTTAAATGTGTTGGGTAAGCCCAGGGAGCTTTTTCCAGAAGAGAATTTGGGCAGCTTTTTGGCCAGTTATCCGTTGTCCTTCCAGGGTTGATCAACGATACAAGAGGTAATTTATAATATGGATTTTAACCAAATAAAAAGGATATTTTAAAACCACCTTGGATTCTTCCCGAATTTGTATTCCAGTCATCATTTTGAAGGACACGTAAGATGATATTCCGGCCAATATTTTGACAGAGATGCAAGGAGATGACAGTGGATCTGATAATAAAAAGCAGACATTGGAATTAGAATGTTTGTGACCGTTTGAAAGGGAGGATATAAAGCATTTGAGACAGCCAACCTTATACTAGTTTCATCTCATCCTCTGTAATCTGCATTGGTTTATTTTGTTGTTCCTTTTTCTTTTACGTTTGGTTTGTATCAGCGTCCTCTGTATTTGCATGGCCAAGCATGTTTGTAGGTTTTTATAGTCCATTTTATTTACCTCGGTTTTGGTTGTAGTTGGTTTTCCTGGTTGATCTTTACCTCGGTTTTTGTTGTAGTTAGTTTTTCTGTTTGATCTTTTTCTCATTTTTTTTTGTTTGTTTTTGCATAATTTAGTTTACCAATTTGATTTTGTAGCAGAGATGAAACCTATGATCTCAGAGGAGAATATAAACAGGGGAGATGAAACCTATGATCTCAGAGGAGAATAAATTGTTACATTGGAGATATGATATTGGAAGGAGCTAATGATAAGTGAAATAGAACCAGTTCTTCCTCTATCACTTTTTTTGACACAGAGCATCTCACCAGAGATATCTCCTACAACCCATCAAGGCCACTAGGCCACTTAAGGTTGGTAATCTCTACCCATTTATACATTTTATTTTTAAAATTCTTCTTCGCTCTCTCGAGGGATTTATGTATTTATTGTTTATGTTAGGTCTGTGTTTGAGATTCACATCATGAAAAGTCTATGTTTATTTTTCATTATTTTATGCATTGAATTTGATAGCCATGACACCACATTCAATATGTTGCAACTGTATTAATAATGGGTGTCAAATAATGGAAGTAACTTTTGTTGCATTTTCTGAAGCCTGTATATAATTCGAAACAACAATGCATGTTGATTTTTATCATAATTTGAAACAATAATGCATGTTGATTTTCATCGATGTTATGGTTTTGAATGGATGTGCAGTCATAATAGTATAATGCATTTTATTTYAGGCATGGAGCRTATGCATTTTATTTTATTTCAGGCATGGAGCWTATGCATTTTCATTTTATTTTATTAAGTGGTGCATGAAGTTTGTCTGGGAAGGACATGATGAAGAAATTACACCTAATCTCTGCACACTAGATTTGTAGCTTTGTAGCTTATATAATGTTATCCAATGTTATCCAAGCTTGATCCTGTATCCCTAGCCTTAAAGACACTGAATGCTTTAATTGTAGTTGAAATTGTGTGCATAAGTAGGAATCKTTTTWTATGTTTTTCTCTGTTGAAATCTAAGTTTTAACTTGAGTTCCTAAATGATGAACTCTTAGAGGATCACACTTACAATTTAATTTAAAGGTGGAARTGCGTAAATTCACTGATATTGGAAATAACTTTAAGTAAAAARTAGATCAATGTAGAGACATTTTTCAATTTACAAGACATTAATAACAGAGGATGAGCTTACTATGATTGTTTAGTCAGTCCAATCTAATGGTATTGATGCTTTAGAGGTGCAAGAAACCTGAGAATCTATCTCCACTCCAATGGCACTGGGTACAATTTCAGAGATTGGACGTTGAAGTCAAAGAGATATATATGCTATGCTAAAATTGTGCATACATAACAAATTAGGAAACCTATTCTTTAATGATAATGTCGATGTGTATTCAAACTTGGCTATCAAGAGTCGATGCAAGATAAAGGTCATTCTTCTCAAATTATTTAGGAAAATAGTTCCTTAATGATAACTTCGATGGTATTTAATCTTGGCTATCAAGAGTCTCGATGCAAACTGAAGGAAAAATTCTTCTAACTTTTCATGTGAATGATTCTTTGGACTGTGAAGGCTTTTTACAAGTCTCTTCAAAACTACAATCAATGTATCTAAATTTTGCATGCTAAGATTAAGGTTACCTATTTATGATTAAGTTACATGCTTAGGTTGTAAACTTGGGTCCAATTACATGTTTATCTTTTTATTCAAAAAACATATGAATATTGCTATATATACTAAGAATAATATAAACATCCAAGATAACAGAGCATTTGAGAGATTATTAAAAAATTACTTACTAAAAAACCAAAACAGAAACAGAGCATGGGAGAAATCTCCATTAGCTATGATATTTATTTGACTTTATTAGTGTCAAGGGCTTCAAAGAACTTCAAAGAGTGTAAACAAAGTTTCCATATGATTCTATGGTTGACCTTCTGGATATATCAAAACCAGTTCATGCCTATGAACATATAATTGCTTTAAACCGGTTCATCTATAAATTCTATTATATTCAGCCTTTGCCTCTCCCTCTGCACCTCTGAATGTTATGTAACAGTATAATACATTATATGATATAGAAAGGGAAAGATATTCAAACATGTGATATACATTACACATAACCAATGTACAAACATTTAGATTCATTATTCGTTTCATACAAGTACAATTGTTTTCTTTGTTGAAATCTGAGTTTTGACTTGATCTATTGAAGCAAGAACTAATAAAATATACACATGTAACACTTAAAAGTAACATTGCATAAATTCATTGATAATAGAAATAATTTTAAATAAAAATTTGAGCAATACATTTCAATTTGAATGACAAATATAAAACGAAAGATGAGAAACCAAACTGATACTTTGACTCTAGTTCCACTCCAATAGCAGAGGGTAAAATTTAAGAGATTGGATGTCAAAGTGAAAGAGCATACCCTCCAAATGTCAACACTTTACCAGTTTAATTTGGAAAGAGTTTGTTAATGATGGAAGTGGCTCAGCCCATAGTGCAGTAGGCGGTCAACAATGGTGTGATATGAGGATAAGGTATGTTGTTTACCAAGATAATGTTATGGGGATTCAAAGTTGGTTATCAAACAAAGTCTGGAAGAACTAAACCAATGGATGAAAGCTAAAGAACTGATTCTTCTACTCCACCTTTTCAATAATTATTTGGAATGTAAAGGTGTTGCATATGTCTCTTCAAAACTACAACCAAAAGATCAAAAGCTTACGTGCTTGGGTCAAATTATATGTTTAAGTTGTAAACTTAGGATTAAATTAAATGCATTGGTCATGATTTTCAAAAAAACCATTTCACTATCAAGATGATAAAAAGAATCAAAACAGAGCATAAGAGAAATATGTCTTTGCTAGTTTCTAAATCAGAACAGAGCATGAGAGAAATCATCATTAAGAACGGATTACCCATCAATTTGACTCCATGGATTTCTAATATCAGGCTATGTGTTTTCTGTTTAGAAGAGGGTCTAAGAAATCTAGTGCTTCAATAGTTTTTCTATAGTTGACCAGAAAGACAAAAACAGAGCATAAGAGAAATATGTCTTTGCTAGTTTCTAAATCAGAACAGAGCATGAGAGAAATCATCATTAAGAACGGATTACCCATCAATTTGACTCCATGGMTTTCTAATATCAGGCTATGTGTTTTCTGTTTAGAAGAGGGTCTAAGAAATCTAGTGCTTCAATAGTTTTTCTATAGTTGACCAGAAAGACAAAAACAGAGCATAAGAGAAATATGTCTTTGCTAGTTTCTAAATCAGAACAGAGCATGAGAGAAATCATCATTAAGAACGGATTACCCATCAATTTAACTCCATGGCTTTCTAATATTAGGCTATGTGTTTTCTGTTTAGAAGAGGGTCTAAGAAATCTAGTGCTTCAATAGTTTTTCTATAGTTGACCAGAAAGACAAAAACAGTATACAAAGAGACAAACCACTCCATGAATATTCATGTAGAGGCAACCTCCTCAAATTGTCTCCACAAGCAGCTTTATAGAGAAGGGGTCGAAGAAGGAGCCTTGATTGAATCAAAAGCTTAATATTTTCATTGAGTCCAACAAACTCTTCAATGGCCCTCATCCATCCCTCCCAAGTCCAAGTAATTGAAGAAAATGTCCAAAATGGAGAAGACCCAGTTTTTAAGGCACTTTTGTTTAAGGAAAGATCAATCACTGACATTATAGGTTTTCCAATTACAACATAAAATAAAAAAGGTCTTTTTTTTGTGATTACAAGTTAAAGTCCAGAACAATCGGGTATGTATATTTTTTTTAAATTAAGTAATCAAATCTGTACATGAAGAAATATCTTATGTTATATTTCCATTACACATCTTATACTTCCATTAGACATAGATAATTGAGATAATTGGAGTACTTCATGCCAAATCAATACTTCTAAACTTAAATTAGATTATTATTATAAAATGAATATAAACTGGGAAACCAAATCTAACTATTAATTATTATGATATTATTATTATAAAATGAATATAAATTGTGCAACCAAATCTAATGGTGGATCACATTATTATTATTATTTTATCTTCTCCTTCCAATGACATTTTCTACTCTTGGCTGGTAATTTTACCCTCGGTGTCTACTGTTTTTTTATCAGCTTCCTCTTTCCTACTAAGGAAAAGATGCTACCTGCTTTTCTGGAAAAACTACAACAAGGATTGTTTCATTATTCCATCAGATTTTTTTTTGCCTGGAACATATCATGTGTCTTAAGGTTCGATCAGTTTATCATTATTATTATTATTTTATCTTTTCCTTCCAATGACATTTTCTACTGTTGGCTGCCGGCTGGTAATTTTTCCCTCGGTGTCTACTGTTTTTTGATCAGCTTCCTCTTTCCTGCTAAGGAAAAAAGGCTACCTGCTTTTCTGGCTACCTCTTTCCTGGCTTTCTCTTTTCTGGCTACCTGCTTTTCTGGCTTCCTCTTTCCTGCTAAGGAAAAAAGGCTACCTCTTTCCTGATCATATTTTGATTTCAGATTTTTCTTTCATGCGTCTAAAGGTTCGATCAATTTATCACTAAATTGTTTGCCGCTCCTCCAAATCCTGGTTCATTTTAATTTGTAGAATTGAATGAATATTTAAAATAGGAATGGACCGTAATAATTAAAAAATAATAATAATAATAATAATACATGATCACTTTATTAGTGTTTTGGTTTAATCGAGGAAAGGTATTTATCCATTATGTATTTCAAATAATTAAAATATTAAGTTTGTTTTAATGTGAATATGATTTTCTTTTTCATTAAAAAGGTTTAATTTTTTTTTATGATTTTTCTTTAATTAATTTATTTATTAGGTTTATGG
>JASDQU010374339.1:44971-56430 GCA_032191745.1 Picea mariana | reverse complement strand
TATATATATATATATATATATATATATATATATATATATATGTATGTATGTATGTATGTATGTATGTATGTATGTATGTATGTATGTATGTATGTATGTATGTATGTCCCTCTATGGCGTTTCCCAACCTATTGGTGATTGGGGACGTTACAAATTGGTATCGAAGCAGTAAAGTCAAGGATAAGGTTGTTTGGGTAGCGTTACCCGGTAGGGGTCGATGGTCGGGGACATTACAAATTGGTATCAGAGCTAAGTGAAGTGTCAGAGTAGTGGCGTTCCCTGGCTTGTTGGTGGCTGGGGACGTTACACCAAGGGGAAGGGGGATGCAATACCCTAGTTTTAAATATTAGAGTAGATTATATTAAATTATGTAATGTTGTAATTGTATAACTACAATTAGATGTACGAAGCGAGGTGGGTTGAGTTGTAATGACCCCACAATGTACATATATATATATATATATATATATACCTTGTAATATTTTTATCTTGAATCCAAAGAGAAAGGCCCAAATAATGAATGGCTATGAGTCCAAGTTGTGAGATTAATTAGGATATTATTCTTGTAATCCAAAGGCACCACAATATAGATATATTATCATGGTGTACTTTAGTTTGTGTTTATATGTTATGAAGAAAAAGAGGAAATATAAGGTATATTACAAAAACCATTAAAATTGCTAGTAAGGAGCATAAGGGAACTATGATCCCAAGAGACAGGAAGAAGAGAGGGGAAGAGGAAAAGGAATCCATGGGTAAAATTTTCCTTGCCACATGTCCTTTGGAGAATTCACTATCCTTTTTACCATGTTTTATTAAAAATATCACTAACCACTTTGACCATATGTATGTCTAAAGGAAAATTGATTACATTCATGGGATGGCATCTATGCCTTATGCAACTAAAAGTATAATAGTAGAAATTTTCCTCTTGGATCCTCCTTACTTCATTCTTCCTCTATTATGAAATGAAAATTATGTAAGCTCCCAAGTCTAAAAAGTATTCCCATGAATGTAACCCATGCCAAGAATTCATGGGTTTGAGAGGATGTGTGCGTAAGAAGTAAGTGAAATGTTTAGGTGGCATGTAGAAGATGGAAAAATATTGATCCAAGAGAGGAACCCATGGTTATAGAGTGAGAAGAGTGGAAGGGGATAAATAGATTAAGGGTAAAAATCCATATTTAAGCACGCTTGAGCTAGAGGAGTCCTAGTATAGGTGACCACCTAGGAAGTTCTAGTTATCAGGTGCAAGTCCCAGAGGTGATTGTTTATTGTATGTGTTTAATTCTACTAGTTTCAATCCCACTTCTTCACTCCTTTGGGCATCATCTAATGCAATGATTACTAAGTATATTTTTCAAAATCATGAGAAATTGATCAATTGTGAGTATTACTCATGGATATGAGTCGCACATTAATGAATTACTCTACGTAGTTGATACTGAAAATGATATCTCATATGTTTCACTATGAAATCCCTTCAATGTTTAAATAAAAAGAGTGAAGGGAGTTGTAACTAAATATTTCATAAGGCGGAATAATTACTAAGGTTTTACAAATGGGGTAGAAAGATAAGTGGGCTTGATTGTGGGGAAAACTCCACTATTAAGAATGCTTGAACTAGAGGAGTCTTGGGTTGGGTGACCACCCAGGAAGTCCTAGTTATTGGGTGCAATCCCCAGAGGTTATGATTGATGTTATGCCATTCATTTCACTAGTTTCAATCACACTTCTTCACCCATATGAACATCACCTGATGTAATGAGTGCTAAGTGGAATATTCAAAATCATGAGAAATTGGTGAGTTGAAACTAATAATCATGGATATGGGTCATAGATTAATGACTTAATATACACAATTGATCTAGAAAATTATAGCTTATATGTTGCACTATGAAATTCCCTATATGCTTAAATAAAAAGAGTGAAGTGGGCTCTAACTAAAAAGTTCACAAGGCACAATACTTTCTAAGGTTTCACAAATGGGGTAGCAAGTTAAGTGAGCTTAATTGTGGGGAAAACTCCACACTTAAGTGTGATTGATGTAAAGGAGTCTTGGGATGGGCGACCTCTTAGGAAGTCTTGGCTACCAAGTGCAAGCCTTAGAGGTGATGATTGATTCTATGTGATTCATTTCACTAGTTTAAATCCCACTTGTTCACCCCTATGAGCATCATGACCCGATGCAATGAGTGTTAAGTGGACTATTCAATATCACGATAAATTGGTTAGTTGTGACTAATACTCATGTATATGGGTCATGTATTAATGACTTAATCTATACAGTTGATCCCAAAATGCTAAAATTCCTAATGAATTGTGTAGCGAAGAATGAAAACACTTGAGTTGGTTTTGTTGTTGGTTAAGAGGAAGGGTTCTATGGCCGATTAAACATTTTTTAGGTACTTTGAGTACACTATGTCATGGGATTGATTGATTCTGGTGTATTGTGGTTTAGATTGAATGAGAGACATATCCTATTGACTTTCCTTTTCCATTACAATATCATAACCCAACTTATGGGTGGCATTTATCATGGATGGCTACAACTATGAGGTGGATAACTCCTCCATAAATGGTTTGTTGGATAATATTCTAAGGAGACATTTGTAATTGTTTCTATCTCTACATGGCTATGTCCATTTTACACATCTAACCTTTAATATTTCTTAAATTTAGTTTAATATTTGAATTGTGTACATTAAATTATTTATGAAATATATATCATATTTGAAGAATATATTATTTAACTCATTTTCAAATTAACTTACATTACAATTTTATGCGTTCTATTGGAATCCCCCCTTTCAATTACTATTCCAATGGGTAATTAAGGATTTTTTTTATTGGAGTGCCTTGTTGGAAAATTGTGGAAATTTGGGTATATTATAAGCACCCACCTCTAAGAATAATTAGCCAACCTTGAATCATGATACAGGTCCTATAATTGGAATATTTGTCGAAGGATTCAAGTAAAGGTCCTAATTTGAGGTTTGATACTCCAAGGATAGGTTTCCGCACATAAGCAATGTTTCTAGGATGAGATCCATGGTCTTGTTCTTTTAAGGACATACCTCTAAAGAAAACAAGACATTAAGGAATTCATAAAGAATGAGGCATACCTTCTAGTTATAAGGTTTGGCCTTATAGTGGGTCAAGGGCCTTATTTCATGGTTTGGCATAGATGGGAAGGTTATCCTCACACAATACGTGCCAAAAATGTAAGGAATCGCACCTTGAATCACCCCCCTCTGAGGGAAGGTAGGGATGAAGGTTTCCTCAAACATGAGACAAACCCTATGGATAAAATCATTTTCCAAGAGTGGGATAAGGATCTAATTCTAGGTTCTATCACACAATGTAATAATAATATTTACCAAATCATTCCTTAAAGCTAAAATGCACGTGCTCTCACCTTTAAGTACCTACCTTTAAGGGACATTAACCAAGAGGCTGGACTAGGACCGCAGATAGGCCCTTTAGATGGAATAAATGACTAAGCATGGAAAAATACTATAATTGTATGGTTTGGTGCACTATGGAAGAGTATCCAC
Source organism: Picea mariana (assembly GCA_032191745.1). NCBI lineage: Eukaryota > Viridiplantae > Streptophyta > Pinopsida > Pinales > Pinaceae > Picea > Picea mariana. The sequence continues at coordinate 52,873 of JASDQU010374339.1, read as the reverse complement.
TCCCATGTCATGCTTCAAGGATAAAATTTAGGGGCTTTCTCCTTCAAGCATCCACCTCCAGGGTAAATTTTCCATGAAGGAAACTCATACTATGAGACAATCCCTATGTATGGAATATTTCGCTAAGGAGTGGGATAAGGAACTAATTCTTAGGTTTGGTGCACTAAGGAAGTTTCTCCTCACATAAACAATTATTTGATGCCTTACATATGGCCTTGATTGAAGAGACAAGATCCATGAGTGTTATATGTCCTTGAGAAAGAGCCTAACACAACAAGGATGGGTTTCTATCCTAGGACATCATTAAGGGCTCAAACCTATGGGATTTGTCCTAAAACACAACTTCTAGGGATTTCGAGAAATTAGATAAACATTGGGCCATGACACAAGCCCTATATAAGGAGTCTTTAGCTCATGATACAATATTATATGTATTATGAAGTTTGAAGAACTAAGGAAGAGTCTAATCAAAGAAAATACATACTTCAAAGAAAAAATAAAGGGTTTAGGTCATAAATGTAATTTCTATGGCTAAAGGAAAATTCACATGGCCCTCGATACTTATGCAATCCCTTAGAAAGTAATATTTGGACCACATATGGAATATGAATTGTATTAAGATATGGGACACCATGGATGTGTGTCTTTGATCAAGGAAACATGCAAGGTTAAAATTAGGGTTTTAGACCCTACAAAGTTATTGCATAATTAGTTGGACTAGCATGGTGTCTCAAACCATGGCATGAATCTTGTAAATGAATGTTTGGCCAATAAATGACATAATGGGGCTATGATACACTTAATAACCAAATTTTATTTGTTGGGGGGAAGTAGTGACCAATATCATGGATTACGAAGTTGTTTGGAGGCAAAAGGAAATCATTGACTTAAACACACCATTTCTCTTATGAGTTCTAGATAATGGACAATGGCCCTAACTGCAATAGAAACCTTGCTTATGTTGCTTATGCTTTATTATATGTGGTAATTATGTTTGGAATGTATATCCGTCTAGGTAGTGTGCATTATAGATATAGTTTTAGGATTTTATAACTAGATATAACCTACACTCAATATATATTGAGTATGCATTATTTGAAACTATAATTTTGTGCAAGATAAAGTGTTAGTTAATGTGTATACTTAATTTTAAATTAATACATCTTATTATTTGAGAGTAAAATTCATAGTAATTAATGGATACAGAATATTCATAATTTTAAATTAATACATCTTGTTATTTGAGAGTAAAGTTCATAATAATTAATGGATATAGAATATTCATAAGCAAAAATGTTCTAGAATAATGTCCTATGAAAGTACAAGAAAAGGGGAAGGGAATATTAAGGTTTCATAGAGTGATTAACCTCCCAAAAAACAAGTTTATTAATTATCTTCTAAACTTCATCTCAAAATTCAAAGTTTCATAATATTTTTTAACTATACATAAAATAGTAATTTATTATAAAAAGACAAATATTTATAAAATCAATTTTAAAAAATATTAAATTTATAATTTTTATAAAAAAAAAAAAAAATTAATCATTAAAACAAAATATAATTTATTCATAGTAATTCAACTATACAAACATTCATCAACTTTTTTTAATAATCATATTTATAAAAGATAAATAATGTGACATGATAAATTTCATTTCTTAAATTATAGTTTCTTGATTATTTCTAAACATAACGATGGAAAAATCTAATTGTAAAGCTGCATCAATTCAAACTTCTTCCCCGCTTAAAGCATTTGAGTAATAATGTGTGATTATCAATTTATGTTCTATACCAATAAATACTTTACACATACAAATACGTTTAAAAAAAAAAAAAAAACTACACATATATCCCAACACCTTTGTCACGTTAAAAGAAACGAAGAATGCAAATTGGCCTTTACAATGGTGCTATAGATGTGATGATGTGGCATTGTACCGTTAGAAAGGGTTTTCAACGGGAGTTAAAGGTGTTGGGTAAGCCGAGGGAGCTTTTTCCAGAAGAGAATTTGGGGAGCTTTTTCCAAAAGAGAATTTGGGTAGCCTTTTGGCCAGTTATCCGTTATCCCTCCAGGGCTGATCAACGATAAAAAGAGGTAATTTATAATATGGATTTCAACCAAATAAAAAGGATATTTTAAAATCACCTTGGATTCTTCCCGAATTTGTATTCCAGCCATCATTTTGAAGGACACGTAAGATGGTATTACGGCCAATATTTTGACAGAAATGCAAGGAGATGACAGTGGATCTGATAATAAAAAGCAGACGTTGGAATTAGAATGTTTGTGACCGTTTGAAAAGGAGGATATAAAGCATTTGAGACATCCAGCCTTATACTAGTTTCATCTCATCCTCTATAATCTGCATTGGTTTATTTTGTTGTTCCTTTTTTTTTTTAACGTTTGGTTTGTATCAGCTTCTTCTGTATTCGCATGGCCAAGCATGTTTGTGGGTTTTTATAGTTCATTTTATTTACTTCGGTTTTGATTGTAGTTGGTTTTCCTGGTTGATCTTTACCTCGGTTTTTGTTGTAGTTGGTTTTCCTGTTTGATCTTTTTCTCATTTTTTTTTGTTTGTCTTTGCATAATTTAGTTTACCAATTTGATTTTGTAGCAGAGATGAAACCTCTGATCTCAGAGGAGAATATAAAGAGGGGAGATGAAACCTATGATCTTAGAGGAGAATAAATTGTTACATTGGAGATATGATATTGGAAGGAGCTAATGATAAGTGAAATCGAACCAGTGCTTCTTCTATCACTTATTTTTGACACAGAGCATTTCACCAGAGATATCTTCTACAACCCCATCAAGGCCACTTAAGGTTGGTAATCTCTACCCATTCATACATTTTATTTTTAAAATTCTTCTTGGCTCTCTCGAGGGATTTATGCATTTATTGTTTATGTTAGGTTTGTGTTTGAGATTCACATCATAAAAAGTCTATGCTTATTTTTCATTATTTTATGCATTGAATTTGATAGCCATGCCACCGCATTCAATATGTTGCAACTGTATTAATAATGGGTATCAAATAATGGAAGTAACTTTTGTTGCATTTGCTGAAGCCTGTATATAATTCGAAACAACAATGCATGTTGATTTTTATCATAATTCGAAACAATAATGCATGTTGATTTTCATCGATGTTATGGCTTTGAATGGATGTGCAGTCATAATAGTATAATGCATTTTATTTCAGGCATGGAGCGTATGCATTTTCATTTTATTTTATTTCAGGCATGGAGCATATGCATTTTCATTTTATTTTATTAAGTGGTGCATGAAGTTTGTCTGGGAAGGACATAATGAAGCAATTACACCTAATCTCTGCACACTAGATTTGTAGCTTATATATTGTTATCTAAGCTTGATCCTGTATCCCTAGCCTTAAAGACACTGGATGCTTTAATTGTAGTTGAAATTGTGTGCATAATAGTAGGAATCGTTTTTTATGTTTTTCTCCATTGAAATCTAAGTTTTAACTTGTTTTCCTAAATGATGAACTCTTAGAGGATCACACTTACAATTTAATTTAAAGGTGAAAGTGCGTAAATTCACTGATATTGGAAATAACTTTAAGTAAAAAGTAGATCAATGTAGAGACATTTTTCAATTTACAAGACATTAATAATAGAGGATGAGCTTACTATGATTGTTTAGTTAGTCCAATCTAATGGTATTGATGCTTTAGAGGTGCAAGAAACCTGAGAATCTGTCTCCACTCCAATGGCACTGGGTACAATTTCAGAGATTGGACATTGAAGTCAAAGAGATATATATGCTAAAATTGTGCATACATAACAAATTGTTTAGGAAAACTATTCTTTAATGATAATGTCGATGAATATTCAAACTTGGCTATCAAGAGTCGATGCAAGATAAAGGTCATTCTTCTCAAATTATTTAGGAAAATAGTGCCTTAATGATAACTTCGATGGGTATTCAATCTTGGCTATCAAGAGTCTCGATGCAAACTGAATGAAAATTTCTTTTAACTTTTCTTGTGAATGATTCTTTGGACTGTGAAAGTTTTTTACAAATCTCTTCAAAACTACAATCAATGTATCTAAAGTTTGCATGCTAAGATTAAGGTTACCTACTTATGATTAAGTTACATGCTTAAGTTGTAAACTTGGGTCCAATTACATGCTTATTTTTTTATTAAAAAGCATGTTAGTATTGCTATATTAAGAAAAATATAAACATCCAAGATAACAGAGCATTTGAGAGATCATTAAAGAATTACTTACTAAAGAACCAAAACAGAAACAGAGCATGGGAGAAATCATTAAGAACAAATTAATCACTAAAGAAATCTCCATCAGCTATGATATTTATTTGAATTTATTATTGTCAAGGGCTTCAAAGAGTGTAAACAAAGTTTCCATAACATTCTATGGTTGACCTTCTGGATATATCAAAACCAGTTCATGCCCGTGAACATATGATAGCTTTAAACCAGTTCATCCATGAATTCTATTATATTCAGCCTTTGCCTCTCTCTCTCTGCACCTGAATATTATGTAACAGTATAATACATTATATGATATAGAAAGGGAAAAAGATTCAAACATGTGATATACATTACACATAACCAATGTACAAACATTTAGATTCATTATTCATTTCATATAAGTACAGTTGTATTTTTTTTTTGTTGAAATCTGAGTTTTGACTTGATCTGTTGAAGCAAGAACTAATAAAATATCCACATGTACCACTTAAAAGTAACATTGCATAAATTCATTGATAATAGAAATAATTTTAAATAAAACTTTGAGCAATACATTTCAATTTGAGTGACAAATATAAAACGAAAGATGAGAAACCAAACTGATACTTTAATTCTAGTTCCACTCCAATAGCAGAGGGTAAAATTGGGAAAGAGTTTGTTAATGATGGAAGTGGCTCAGCCCATAGTGCAGTGGGCGGTCAACAATGGTGTGATATGAGGATAAGGTATGTTGTTTACCAAAATAATGTTAATGGGGATTCAAAGTTGGCTATCAAACAAAGTCTGGAAGGACTAAACCAATGGATGAAAGTTAAAGAACTGATTCTTCTACTTTACCCTTTCAATAATTATTTGAAATATGAAGGTGTTGTAAATGTCTCTTCAAAACTACAACCAAAGGATCAAAAGATTATGTGCTGGGGTCAAATTATATGTTTAAGTATTCTACTCTACCCTTTCAATAATTATTTGGAATGTGAAGGTGTTGCAAATGTCTCTTCAAAACTACAACCAAAGGATCAAAAGCTTACGTGCTGGGGTCAAATTATATGTTTAAGTTGTAAACTTAGTATAAAAAAAAAACCATTTCACTATCCAAAATGATAAAAAAAATCAAAACAGAGCATAAGAGAAATATTTCTTTGCATGAGAAATCAGAACAGAGCATGAGAGAAATCATCATCAAGAACAGAGCATGAGAGAACAGAGCATGAGAAATCAGAACAGAGGATGAGAGAAATCATCATCAAGAACGGATTACCCATCAATTATGTTATCTATTTGACTCCATGGCTTTTTAATATCAGGCTATGTGTTTTTTGTTTAGAAGAAGGTCTAAGAAATCTAGTGCTTCGATGGTTTTTCTATAGTTGACCAGAAAGACAAAAGCAATATACAAAGACACAAGCCACTCCATGAATACTCGTGTAGAGGCAACCTCCTCAAATTGTCTCCACAAGCAGCTTATAGAGAAGGGGTCGAAGAAGGAGCCTTGATTGAATCAAAACCTTAATATTTTCATTGATTCCAACAAACTCGTCGATGACCTTCATCCATCCCTCCCAAGTCCAAGTAATTGAAGAAAATGTCCAGAATAGGGAAGACCCAGTTTTTTAAGGCACTTTTGTTTAAGGAAAGATCGATCACTGACATTGTAGGTTTTCGAATTACAACATAAAATAAAAGCAGGTCTCTTTTTTAGTGATTACAAGTTGAAGTCCAAACGATCGGGTATGTATATTTTTTTTTTTTTTTAAATTAAGCAATCAAATCTGTACATGAAGAAATCTTTTATGTTATATTTTCATTACACATCTTATACTTTCATTAGACATAGATAATTGAAGTACTGCATGCCAAATTAGATTATTATGATATTATTATTATAAAATGAATATAAACTGTGCAACCAAATCTAATTATGATGATATTATTATTATAAAATAAATATAAACTGTGCAACCAAACTTAATGGTGGATCACATTATTATTATTATTTTATCTTCTCCTTCCACTGAGATTTTCTACTCTTGGCTGGTAATTTACTTTTGGCTGGTGTCTACTCTTTTTTGATCAGCTTCCTCTTTCCTGGTAAGGAAAAGATGCTACCTGTTTTTCTGGCAAAACTATCAGAAGGATTGTTTCATTATTCCATCATATTTTTATTTCAGATTTTTCGATCAGTTTATTTTAATTTGTAGAATTGAATGATTACAGTACGCACTTAAAATTCACAACGGTGACCTGGATTTTCTGCAAATTCAATACAGAATGAAATGTCTCGAGACCGAAGCGTTTACGAAAATACAAATTCTTAGTTCAAATGTAGTTCGGCAAATACGGAATCATCGCTTATGTCATCCATTGAATATTTAAAATAGGAATGGATCGTAATAATTATATATATATATATATATATATATTACATGATCACTTTATTATTGTTTTGGTTTAATCGAGGAAGAGGTATTTTTCCATTATGTATTTCAAATAATTAATATAGTAAGTTTGTTTTTTATTATTGTTTAAATGTGAATATGATGTTTAATTTTTTTTTAATGATTTTTTATTTTTTATTTTTTTTAAGTTTATGGTATGATTTAATTATATTATATGTATTTCAAATAATTAAGATATTAAGTTTATTTTTTATTATTGTTTTAATGTGAATATGATTTTCTATTTCATTCAAAATGTTTAATTTTTTTTAAATGATCTTTTTAATTAATTTATTTATTATGTTTATGGTATGATTTAATTATATTATTTTATTGAAAATTATATGATTTTAATTTTTAATTATATGATTTTATTGAAAATCACATGAATTAGATGAAATAGATTTAGAGTAGATATATTAAATATTTTTATCTATTATTATAGTATGATTTTGTTCTTTAGTAAATTGATTTTAAAGATTTTTATTAAAAAAAATTAAATAAATTGTTGTCAAAGTAATATTTTTAGAAATTGTGTAGAAACACTTTGTAAATCGGTACCTTGATATATGTGTTTTTGTTGTAATCAAGAAGTTCAAAGTTATTTTTGGTGGGAGGTTAGCTCCCAGAAAAATCTCTCCCAGTACATTCTAAATTGGGAAAAGTTATCTAATAAAGGACCCCATTTATTCATTCTCCACACAAACAACTTAGAGACTAATATACATCCTCGTCTTATTCATAACATGTATAAATGCCTCATCATAACAGCTATCTCTTTTAACCCTTAACCTATTATATATCCCTTAATATAACAAATATAACCTAAGACTCCCAAGTCTGTGTAACTCTGAGTAACTTGTATTTAATTATTTTTATTTTTATTTTCATCATATTATTTAATTATATTGAAAATAAAATTCAATGAACTTATTTAGATACATTAATTATTTTTATCTCTAATTTAGATGGTATGATTGTTTTTATCTTTTTCTATAGTGAGTTGCTTAGAGTGTTGTCAAAGCAACATTTTACATTTTGAGAAATTGGGTGGAAATAACTTCCCAACCTAGTATTTTAACACATGTGCTAACAATACAAAGAGGGAGTTGGGTTGCAAAGAAGCCCTCCTAGTACGCTCCAAGTTGGTTGGTTAACCATGTATACATGAGGATTTTAAATTTCTCTAACAAGGGACAAAGATGGCGGGGAGGGATAGGGAGTGA